>PVHX01001135.1:11702-226783 GCA_004024805.1 Geosciurus inauris | reverse complement strand
TATATATATATATCATAGGTGAAAATAAAATTGCAAAATCATTTATCAGAAGCTTTCTATAATATAAAGATTTCTTGCCAAAATAGAAAAGGCTTACATTTTAACATTTCCACATGATTTTATCACATTATATATATATATATATATATATATATATATATATATATATATATATATATCTGAATCAGTATTTATTTATATCATGTTACAGTAATCAAACTGTATTACTGGATATCATACTGGAAGTCACTGGATTTAACCTTGCTCTTCTAAGTAACTCTCTGACCTTGAACAATAACAGCCTCCTTGAATTCAATTTCCTCATGTGTAAAATTGGAATAATAACAATGCTAGTCTCTTAAAATTGTGTGTACCAAATAGTATTTTTAATAAATGTTATATATCTTTATATAATAAACATATGACATAAGTAATATGTCATCACAACATGCTATATAATTGTAACATTTCATTATAATATACCATATAATTATAATACTTATTATGCCATATATTACATATTAAATCATGCTATCATATATATACATTTATTTTATATTCATAATACATATCTTTCCACAGCAAAAAGATCAGAATTGCAAAAATAAAATATTTCAAACAAAAATAAAAATTATTTTCTAAATATGAAAAAACTATTATTTGTTAATTTACAAGAAATTTTTGACATCGTACATTATCTGTATCTGCTTTCAAAAAACTGATGTAATTGGTGTAATTCTCAGCTTGGTTTGGCATAACTGTATGGTAAATACAAGAGATGTATAAGCCTATATGGCACACTGCAGTGGATAGTCTAAAAGCTCACAATGCCTATTAAGTTCTACGATGCTTTTCTGTTTTCTCTTGGTTCAAAGAAGGAAGCAACAGAGTTGTCGATTATTTTTTAAGGAAGCCATGGACACAGATCAACTGTGTAGTAAAGAAGAAATTCCAGTTTGCCAAAAGCTGACCAGTTTGATTATAAGACAAAGTAAGTCAGAAGTAATCACTGTATGTTCAACTTGCATTAAGAAATATAAATTCAAATCATTGATGTACTTTAAAACTCCTAAAAGTAAATGGAAAGTCTGTTATTTTTATCCAAGTTCTGTTTTTAAAAAAATAGCACTACTAAGTTCTAACTTTGAAACAATCATCCATTTTCTAAATTCTGTGTTTATTATAACCAGATATGCATTTTGGCTCAATATTTCAGCCTTAGTATGTAACAATTATGGACAACTGGCCTAATAGTTTTTCTTTGGCCTAAACTTTCTGATTCTATTAAGAAAGGGGAATGTTTAATTTCTGGGCTATTAATAGCTGTATTGCCAAGGCTGCATGTAAAGTGGGGTCAGTATGCCTCTGCAGGGCGCCCAGTCTGTCACTGTTCCAACCAGTGTGGGCAGCAAGGACCATTTTGCTGTCTCAGTTCTCCAAGGCTGATGAGACAGTCTTTAGTCTGTCTCTGTGGCAAGATTTCCTTGGCCAAAGCAAGTGGAAAGCATAGGCAATTATCCAAGCATCTGAGGTAAATGTGTGTTTTTCTGCCCCAAATACTTGAAAAACTACCTCTTTAATTTGACTACGATTATCTGGACACTGACTTTTCTGCCTGTATAAATTTATTCCTTTTCTGGATCTCTTCCCATTCGTGTGTGTGTGTGTCCGCACACGCATGTGCATGCATGCATAGGTGTGTGGTGAGGTATGTGTACACTTGGATACTGATTTGCTGTATATACTACATGAAAGCTTTATGTCTGCTCTTCCTAATTTCATGGTGATCTAACTGGTCAATTTAAAAGTATTTTTGAATTAAATTTAGCCTGGCATGTCTTCACAGCAATTTTGAGTATTAATTCACATTTGTTCATTTAATAATAATAATTTGAATATAGGGATTCTTGAACACAATATGAATATTTATGCCAGATACCACAGAATTCTAAACTTTGATTTAGCACCAAGAGTTCCACAAACTTTTAACGAACTCTCCCTCCTGCTCCCTTCACTAACATGCAAATTCCAAGTTAGTCATTCAAAGAAACCCTAAATAATCCTTGAGGTGGTGATTTAACCTTTTCCTAAAAACTGTCTTTGGTTCCATCTTCTCCAATTATGTTTCTAAAATTAAATTACCTTCGTTAGTATATGACAGACAATGGAAAGGGAAAAAGAAAAGAAATAGTTTCAGAAACTGAAACTGAAACAGAAACTGAAATCAGGAATTTTTACTGCTTAGTAGCAATGATTATAAAGCTGACTTGGTAATCTTTCTAATATGGTGAATTTTAGAAATTATATCTAATTTTATTAAAAGATTCTCCTAGAAGCCTAGTACAATAAGACTGAACCAGGGTCTTAAAATGATCAGGTGCCAATAAATAAATGGGTAATGCAGGGGAAGGCACTTTCTCTGAGTCTAAGTTTGTGAAATGAGGGGATGAGAATTTTCCAGATGACTTTTAGGATTAATTCTCAATTCCAAATTGCATTTTTATATAAATAACAAAAATATATTAAAAAATAATTCAACATCTTCAGCAATTATGGAAATACAAATCAAAACTACACCCAGATTTCATCTCACATCAGTCAGAATGGCTGTTATCAAGAATACAAATAATAAATGCTAGAGAGATTGTGGAGAAAAAGGAACACTGTTACACTATTGGTGGAATGTAAATTAGTATAACCATTATGGATATAAATACGAAGGTTCCTCAAAAGACTAGAAATGAAACCACCTTATGACCCAGGTATTCTATTCCTCCATATTTATCCTAAAGAATTATAGTGAATATACTATAGCAATATATGCATATCCATATTTATAGCAGCACAATTCACAATAGCCAAATTATGGAACTAGTCTAGGTGTCCATCAATGGATGAACAGAGAAAGAAAATGTGGTATATATACACAATTTAGTTTCATTCAGACATAAATAAGAACGAAATTATGTCATTTTCAGGAAAATAGATGGAATTTGCCAAACTCAGAAAATCAAGAGTCAAAAAAAAAAAAAAAAAAAGAAAATCAAGAGTGATATCCTTCTTCTCGTATGTAGAAGTTAGAGACAAAAAAGAGAAGAGTGGAGTAGAAGATGGGTACCAAGGGTAGGGAGTAGGGGAGGAGAAACGGAGGAACTGGGGTATGATATTGATCAAATTATATTGTTATATTCTGTGCATGTATGAATATGTAATAATAAATACCACTATTAGGTATAATTATAATGTACCAATAAGAACATAAAATTGTATTTTCAAAAATCAAGAAGTAGGAAGGAAAAAGATGTAATTAATGTATCAATTGCCAACAACAAGATTAGTACATGTTTATCTCAGATGAAGAAAATAGTTATTTATTCCATATTTCTTAAAGAAAGAGTACTAGTTTCTCTGGACAAAAATATCCAAGTAAACACATCAAAAACATTTTTGCCTGAACAGCAAAGACTGGTATGTTCTGGATATAAATTGCTAATACAGAACAGCTGAAAGTAGTAAATACTCAAGAGTATTTTTCATAGGAAAGACTTTCAGCCAATAATTTTTTTTAATTTTTTTTTTTTTAGTTGTAGATGGACACAATATCATTAGTTTATTGCTTTGTATGTGGTGCTGAGGATCGAACCCAGGGCCTCATGCATGTGAGGCAAGCGCTCTACCGCTGAGCTACGATCCCAGCCCTCAGCCAATAATTTCTAATAATTTAAAATATAGGAATATTATTTAGACCAAAAAGGGTATTGACAGTTTCCACTTACACAGTTCCCAGGTTATTTTATTCAGGTAAGTTACCTGTACTTATCCAACAGAGAATTTCAAAAGAGATTTAGTCATCAAACAAAATGACCTTCTTAAGAAAGAATCTGGTAACCATGTCATTAGATCAAGTAATAAAAACTTCAATAGAGTATACCAAATAAAGATTGCATCTACCTTGTATTTCTCTCCATTCTACAACTATATGTTTGACCTTGGAAATAAAGTAGAAAGTTACACACACACACACACACACACACACACGTGCACACACACACACACACAAAGTGCTTCTAGCTAAATAAAAATCCACGTAAGACAAAATGAATATAAGTTTCTAATATGACAATGTAAACAACATGAGCATATTTTGGGGGAAAAAACAATTCAAACTGTTTTTATATTATCTACTCTAGCTTCAGCTATGTTTTTTCCCCAAAACAATTTCAAATTCTATGGCACATGTGTTGGGGATGGGAATCAGATCAAAGAAAAGTTTTAGATAATAAAGTCCTTTTGTCTTCTGTTTGCTTTTTGAAAGCTCAGACTTTGGTTAAGAAATATTATTTAATGTAGAGTATATAGGAGGGGACCTAAAAAGTATGACCCTGATTGCATCTCTTATGTGGCAATTTTAGTGCCCAAAATGTTTTGTTCATCCATGTGTTGGGAAAGTGTTCCTAATAGCCAGCAGCATTGCCATAGATGTTTGTAATGTAGCAGGAACACCAGGGAAAGGGGTAAAGCACATCCAAGTTAAAACCTAATTTCTTGCTCCTGTGGCCTAGTTTTATGGCCCATTTTTGAATATCACTCATGAATGAGAACTGAGATTTAGTGTGCTGCATGTTTCTATTTTTTTCAAATTTGCTGCATTTTTATAGTATATTAATTTTAACTCATTTAAAACATTTCCTCTCTAATTTCTTTAATATTTTCAGCCTGGCTATTTTTATTTTTATCTGATGACTGTATTCTGAAATATTCTGGACTTGAATTATAATTTCTTCTCTCTCTTGATTGTTTCTTATGGTGAGTTTTTTTCTTCATGTGAGGTATCAATTTTTGTACAATTTCATATTAGATTTTCTGTGTTTGTTGGAATCATACGTGAAGTGGTTTGAAGACACTATCCAAGAAAGAGTAATCTTTTATATTTATCAGACTGTGAAAATCCATGTTTATCCATATCCTGAATTTTATATATAGGACTTCTAGGACAATATTATTTGAAGGAAGGTTTCTCTTGCAAAAAATACTCTCTACTACTATAGAAAGTCTAGTGAGATTAGTGAGATATTTCTAAAGTGAACAGATAGGTCTGATAAAAAAAGACAACTTTGCAAAAGAAAAGTGAAAATTATAGGGTACATGTGAGCCCATGATTTGAAGATGTTTGCAAAGCTAGAGGATTAGACAACATGCACTTTTCTGGACTCTTCTCCTTAAGCATCCTGGGATCCAATTAGTGGTTAAATAAAGTGTTACACCTTCAACAGGTAAATATTTATGTCTGCTGTAAGAGATGATGTCTCATATTTGATTACTAGGCCCATATTTTATGGATTATCTTCAGTTGACAAAAATTACTGCTATTCTTCATATGTTTTGATTTTACCATACATGACACAGACAAAAAACGAAGTAAGAAAAATGTTACATTTGCCTTGACTATGATTTTCCTTTATTCCATTTCAGTTTTATCATTAGAGACTGCTACAGTTTGGATATGGTTTTTTTTGTGTCCCCCAGGAGTTCATGTATGGAAAGTTTGGTTTCATAGTGTGGCAATGTTGAATAGTGGTGGAACTATTAAGAGGTAGGCCTCAGTGCAAGGTAATTAGGTTATTGCTGAACTCTGCATGGATCAATACTAGTCTCATGAAGTGAGTTATTTGTTTGCATTAGAGCAAGTTGTTATAAAAGAGCAAAACTCATTCCTGAGTTCTCTCTGGCTTCCTGTCTTGCCAGGTGATCTTCCCCTTCTCACGTGTATTCCCAGCATGGTGATGCGATTTGCCATAAAGTCTTCACCAGAATAGGGCCAATGCCAGTGCCATGACCTTGAACCTCCAGAATGTGAGCTACATAAATCTCCTTTCTTCATACATTATTCAAGCTCAGATATTTTGTTGTATCAATGGAAACTACTAGAGAGGCACTCAGATTTTACTGACTGTCTCCATTCTAAAAATCAATTTAAAATGATAATAAAAGGCATATGCCTAAAATATATTTTTCCTGTTATACAAATTGCTTTCATCAAATTTTACACATAAAACCATACCCATCCACAATTACAAATTCTCTCTCTCTCTCTCTCTCTCTCTCTCTCACACACACACATACACAAACACAGTGTGAAGAGTAGCAACATTTTTTTTTTTACTATATATTTATTTTCTTCATGGTAATATAGACTAAAGGAATCCACTATCTTAATTACATCTGAATATTTATATTTTTGTTTCAGTCATCTAATACAGTATAAATGTCTATGTAATAGACTAATTTTGTTATCAAAAATTTTCTTGGTGTTTCTCAGAGAAAACTGCTTTCCCCTCTACAATGTCCACTGTCCTTCTCATAATCCTAATTTCAGCATCAGAAGTTCAGACCATTGGTATCCAATATGAATTAGAATTAGTCCATGTCAAACCCGGCAAGTTTTTGCATATGTCTAAAGTCTACTGAATGCAGTAGTGCTTTCCTTATTAACATTCCAAGATCCACAATGGATGCCTGAAACTGCAGATAGTACCAAATTGTACATATATTGTTTCTTCATATACATATGTAGTTATGATAAAGTTTAATATATGAATTTGCATAATAAAAGATTAACAGTAACTATTAGAACAACAATAGAATGCAACAAAATTTTGTGCTTTGGGGCCATTTTACATAAAATAAGGATTATTTGAACATAGGCACTGCAATACTGTACAACTAATCTGTAAACCAAGACTGCTACTGAGAGACTGATGTACAGGTAGTATACATGGCATGGACACAGTAAACAAAGAAATGATTCTTGTCCTGAGCAGTATGGAGTGGGACCACATGAGATTCCAACATGTCACTCAGAACAATCTGCAATTTGAAATTTAAAACTATATATTTCTGGAAGTTTTCATTTAAAATTTTCAGAGCATAGTTGATCATGGTAACTGAAATCACAGAAAGCAAAACTGCAGATTGTGGGGTGGGGGGACTACTATGAAGTGTTTAAGAACTTTTGAGAAACAGGTATTTATTTTTGAAGAGCTGAATTCAAACAATCTTCAAAGGTATTCAATCTAAATGCACTACTAAGATCTTACTGCATGAAATTTATTAGATTTTTATACTTTTACATAAAATTAATTAACCAGCTCTTTCTCTTTTCAGACAGTCTTGATCTACATGGGAAAAAATAAAGATTAAAAATAAAAATTAAGATTTTTAATGCTTTTGGACCATTGCTGGCAGGGAAAATCTGATGAATATTATAAATCCTAGGAAAACTCACATATACATGGAATTCAGCATATAATTTCTGCAGTTTCATATATCTCTTGAGGACTGTCTATGAGTTCTAGGCTATGACTCCCTGAACTAGATGCAGAAGCATAATTAAGTGGACAAATGGGCCAATAATACTAATATTACTTAAGGCAAAATATGCTTCATATATTACTACTACTACTATATAGGAAATATTAAGAAAATTATGCAGTTGTATATCCTCTGATTTAAAAAACATAAAGCATTTTAGAAGATTTACAATATATTTTTGACACAAACTGCAGAAATATATTTTAATTGTGAATTTCTTTTGACAAATGAATACTTTTCTTATTATTTTAAATAAAGCTTGGGGAGAGATTATGACTATGTAGACTTGAAGAGGGTTAAACAATACCTTTCATTTATGTGTATAGTTTTATTAGCAACTTGCTATTGTTCAGGGTCTTAAAATGTTGTATCATATTTCTCCTGGGTACACTTGCCAGGTTCTTTTGCCTTAAGGTGTTTTTTCCTGGGACTAAAAAAGGCTTTAGAAAAAGAACATATTTCCACATAATACTTGCTATAGTCCCTTTTTATTGGCTTTAGCTCTGTAAAAATACACGTTAAGGTGATTATTAATTACCTATGTGTATGTGAATAATATTATTACTACTCTTGCGTTATATCTGTAAAACATCCTCTTCCTTCTGAATAGAGTATTCTGTAGAATTAGTACAATGAGCTCACTACAGTGTAAGCATATGAAAATACCAATGTCTATCCATTGTGATTGATTCCTACTGTAACATTAATGCTTATTCTTCTAATATGCAAGGAAGTTTAATTAAATCTACACTTAGGCTATGCGGGAAATGGTTTAATGGCTTATGCTCCGACTAGAAGGAAGAGTGAATTCATTCCTTTCCCTAATAACTCTTGAAAACAACGGATGTACCAGAAAACAAAATACTCCATATAAACATTGGACCTAAATAAACTTTCTCTAATTTAGAATTTTGTAGCCTTAGGGTTTTATTTACTAATTTTCAATAAGTGTTCTGTGGAAGAAATAGGAAAAAAAAAACAACAAACCTCCAGTTAGGCCTCTTAATCCTCTACTAGAGAATATATTTAACTGGAATAAAAGTTTTTCTGTATTTTCACTATGTTGCTTAGGGACTCCAGATTAACACTGCTCTAAAGGGAATTCAGGAAATGTATAATATTGAGTGAAATTCTATTAATTTAAGTCTAAGAGGGGCATTAAAACATATCATAGATATTATTTTATTTACCAATTATTTGTTCAAAAATTAACAGTGAAATGTGGATTTAAATAATGGTCAACAAATATTTCCGGTTGTTAAAATGTGGAAAAAACTGAAGTTTTAACATGACATTGAGACAGAGGAAAAGAGTTGTAAAATTATGTAAAGGAATGTGGAATTCATTAAATATTATTTTAAATGTACACATGGATTTGGTGATTTAATTTAGGAGATAACTCATACACAGATAGCTATAAAACAAGTAATAAACGTTATGAAAGTTCAGAAGATAAGAGGTCATATTTGGAAATATGACCTTGAAACACCTTGAAAGCATGGATACGAACTGGGCAACAAATGGTGTGAGAAGTGCATCAAAAAACTACTGTGACAAATGTGGAAATATGAGGATATTGTGAATTAGTGGGGCATTAAAGTTGGGTACGGGGAATGATGGTGAGACTTTAGCAAGTAAGTAGTCTGAAGTCAACAAACATGCCATGAGTACAAAGCAAAATGAAATGGCCTTCATTCCACAGGAAACCAGCAAAGAGCCAATGAATGAATTTTAACAGGGTGTGTTATATTCCAAACCAGCCTCATTCCCACATACAGGCCAGAAGCAAAGGGGTTGTATTTTCAATAAACATGTATCTCATCACATTCTCAATTATATTGTTTATAAGAACAAAAACACTAGTTTGAAAATGAGCTATAAATAGAAGCATAATACATGAATAAATTAGCTTTTTATTTTACAATGCTGGTTGGTGAAAAGTATGAAATATTCAATGTTACAGTAAACAGCATTAGTATATTTTCCCATAAAAAATAAAAAAGGAAACCGCTCTACACCCAACACACTAAAAGCAAAATTAGTAGGAAATAAAAACTTTTGATGAATACTAAGTTTAAGAACACAAACATTTAGTGGGTCTGTGGTGTAACCTTCCAGACAATATAAAGTTAGTTAACAACAACAAATCAGACTTGTTCCCTACTTGTCTGGCATAAATCATTCTCAGACATGGAAAAGAACTAAGATGCATTTTGAGGCATGGAATTGAGATCCTACATAAGAATTCGAGTTGAAACCCTAAGATTTACCAGATGATTACACATATTGACACAAGGCTTTGGCTATGTAATTTTAAAATTGTGAAAGTCTTACCTCGCACAACAAGGTCAGCTGAAGCTGAAGAATTGTCCACAATTGTCTGAGCCGTGCACGTGTATCTTCCAGCATGTTTCAGCTGGGCATTTCGGATGAGTAGCTCACCATTGGCATCTAGCTATTAGCAAAAACAGCAATCATTCCAATCAGTACATTTTTTCCCCACAAATTATATGGCATTTAGAATCAAAAGGTACTTTTTCTCCTCTAACAAAATGAATACCATTAAAAGGCATCTAATTGTCCTTGTTCAATTTATACGTGAAGCTTTGGCTTCTCTGCTGAAAAAATAAAGTGACTGAATTAATTACTTAAGGTCCTTTTCGGTTTTGATATCTTTATCATTTTCTTATTTCTAATACTAGAGAGCTATACTGAGAGAAAATTAAGAGATAAAACTATTTTATTGATACCATTTAAAGAAAAATGTCAAGGTCTCATAATCCTAGTATTAAATGTCAATGTAGATAAATAAATGTTATATGACTGAGAATTGCTAATTTGGTTTTGCAAAGCTGACTTAATTTTCTGGTTTTAAGATGTGCCATAGTTCATTTTATGAAGATACTAAAAATTGGTAGAAACTGTCAAAATGGAAAATGCTTCTAATGTACTTTGTCACCAAAATGTAAGCTAAATGAGGATTTTTGTTGTTGGTTATTTTCTTCAATATTCTATTGTCAATGCTCTAAAGAATGGTAAATGCATATTTTTTGAAGGAGGCTTGAGGGAAGCTTACTTGTGATGATAAGGCATTGTTTCAATGTAATTTCTAAAAATAACTAACATTTATTGGATGTCTGGTCTGTACCAGGCCTGGGCTATGAATGTATGCATATTATCTCATTCCAATTCACTTCTGATCACAGTCCTCTGAGCTAGGTCTAATTATGTCTACTTTATTAACAATAAGAGGAGACTTAGAGAGTGGCCAAGTAATTTAACTAAGGTTTCAAAACTTTACTTTTTGTTTTTAGTTTTTCCATTTCTACACCTTTTGCTCCTCAATCAATTCAAATCTGGCCCTCACCCTTTTGCCTTACTTTACTTAAACTCTCAACAGCATTTGACCTTCCTTCTCAAAATACTCAGCTTTTCTAGTCATCTGTGACTTTTTGGAAACTTCAAAGACATTCTTAAGCCCACCTCTTCTTCAACTTCCTCAAAATTTCATCATGCATTCTTGAATTTATCCATTGTTTTCCACCACTACTGCCCTTGTCCAAACTACCAAACTCTCTCATCTGACTTACTGTGTCCTGTTTGGTCTCACCAATAACCTTGTCCAACTCCACACTTTTCTTCACCTGATATCCAAAATGACCTTTTACAAAATGCAATCATGCTCAAGTCACTAGTCAGTATAAAAGTGAAACAACTGAAACATTTAAAACTTCCTCTTCCCAGGATAAAAGTTATAAGCCACTCTAACAGACAAACTGCTTCCTTCCTTCTCAGGTGCTGCCACCTCACACGCTGCTCTACAGGAAAAGTGCTCCCTTCTCAGGTTGTTTGGTCTTATCTCTGAATCTCCGTGGTGTTACTGCTCCTGGAAATATGATTCCCTCATACCCTACCCCACTACCACCTTCACCTAAATAATGCACTTCCCTCACACCCTGATACCAGTTCAAACTACTCTTCAAGCAACCTTCCAATTTTCTCTGCAGCAGGCAGTTTCCTTTCCCTGTTTTATCATAGCACCGTGTACCTTATGTCATATTACATATCTCAATTGTGATTAAATATTTATGCTATTATGTGTCAATCTCCCTGTCAGATTGTTAGTTTTCTGTAAGAAGCCTGCTATAAATCTTTTTGTTTTAGACCCCTGCGGCTGTATGTGCTACAGTCCCAGGACTGGCACCATGCCAGGAACATAATCCCACTAAATCCACATGCTTGAATGAAATAATCAAACTTCTTATTAACTATTTGGTTATGTTCTTTTAAGATAATATATATTAACATCTTTTTAGCTTCAGTCAGAATCAGGTTAGTAGATAGGTAACATGTAAGCCCATGACAATGATGGTATTTTCTAAACACATAGAGAGGCTGTTCTTGGTGTTAGGATGAAGTACACACTGTTGCTACTTCCTCAGATCTCCCCTATACCCACCTCCTATGCCCAGGCCATCGTGAGCAGCTCAGATTTTGCCATATGCTCTGCTACAGACCTTGTAGATATCACTCTATTGCCTGCAGAGCCTCACCTGCCCCATCACATGGCTAACTTCAGCCCACACTTGAGGTGCCCCTTCCTTCTCCAGAATTCAAAGCCTCAGTCAGGTGGTGGCCTTGCACATTTTCCTTGTCATTATCCTTTCCTAGTATAATTGTGCAGCTATTCATTACTTCCACTAAACTGTAATTCTTTGAAGGAAGACTAGATCTTTTTTATTATTACATACAATGTACTTAATGTCGTATCTGCCACACAAGATAAATTCAACAAATATTAAATAAATGAATTGATAAATACTTGTCTAAAATGACATCAATATTTTTTCAGTTTATTTTAATTTAATTGTTTTATTTTATTAATTTCATATGTATTTTTCAGTTCAGATAATGATGCTATAAGGTAGCTATATCCATCTCCTTAAGATCAATTCTACATGAGTAATATTTTTTTCATTATTTATATACTAATTTCATGAGTGAATGTAAAATTTTAGGAAAAATGAGCATATTTATAGAAAAAAAGAATATTGTTAATATTTTTTTTAAAACTGATATGTAAGGTTTTTTTAATCCAGCTGTGCACGAAGAATTTGACATTGCCCAAACAGATTTCTGGCCTTTGCTGTCAGCCTCTGGAAGGTGGCTTCTAATATCTTTGTTTCCCTGGTGGTCTTGGGTTATGCTGGATAGTCTAACAATGTGATTTAGTTTGGAAGTTAGCCGCACTTATATAGTCTTAGAGTAGAAACTGGTCATAGAGTAGGGATTGGGTCATACTGCATAGTCTAACAATGAGATTAAAGGTAGGAGAGAGCTATGGTTGTGCAGTCTTGGAGATGTGGTGGGGTAGTGATTAAACATTGTGACATAGAGTAGGGACCTTTGGTAACATGGTATTGAGATTGAGATTAACCATGTGAACAACCTATCAATCATGCCTACATGATGAATCCCTAATAAAAACTGTGGATATTGAGGCTCAAGTACCTTCTCTGGTTGGCAATACTTTGTGAATACTACCACACATCAAAGATGGTAAGTAATGTGAGCCAGGTGGTAATCCCAGTGGTTCCGGAGGCTGAGATGGGAGGATCACAAGTTCAAAGGTAGCCTTTGCAAAAGCAAGGCACTAAGCAACTCAGTGAGACCCTGTGTCTAAAATACAAAATAGGGCTGGGGAATGTGGCTCAGTGGTTGAGTGCCCCTGAGTTCAATCCCTGGTATCCCCCACCCCAAAAGATGGTAAGTAATGTATTTTGATTTCACAGGGAGAAAGTGATAGAAGCTCTGTTTGGTGCTTCTCCAGGACTGCCCTCTGTACTTCTTCCCTTGGCTGATTTTAACCAGAATCCTTCTTCTGTAACCACAGTATAACTACTTCATTGAGTTCTGCACATCCATTCTACTGCAGGATTAAACCCAGGGGTGGTTTTGGCTACCTCCTGAACTTTGCAGTTGATGTCAGGAGTTAAGGGTGGTCTTGGAGACCAAAATTGTGCCCAATTTTGTATTTGACCTAACTCCTTATACCATGCTAAATAGAATTCATTTAAGAAAGGAGATTAAATATTATTTTAATCCTTATATTTTAAAAAGATATTAGAGGTAAGCAGAGAGTAAGATTCTGTATACGAGGAAGGTAATTATAAGGGTTTTTCTTAAACTATAGTAAAAGCCAATTGGCACATTATCTAAGTTAATTTTCTAATGAGAAAAAAATCAAAATAATATAAAATAATTATAGCAAAACAAAATGAATAGTATACATTTATGAGACAGATTGCTTTAATATGCTTTGACATCCTTAATAGAAATGCACTTGCTATTAAATATTTATAAATAGAAATTGTTAAGTAAAATGTTTTTAAACTATTATGACAAAAGAGTATTATCGTATTGAAAAAATAACGTTCACATAAAAATAAAAAGCATTTATTCTGTTATATTGTTTCCTTAAGTGAACTCAGTTCTTTGATTGCTCCAGGTTTCTAGCTGAAAGATAATCAATCCTATGAACTGGAGATGTAGCTCAGTAGTAGAGCCTGTCATTTAGCATGTAATACAGAGTTCCAATCACCAACAGCAACAACAAAGATTATCCTGTTATTAAATTTCATTATCTCATTATTAAAAAACTCTATTCCATTAAAAATATTTTCTTATCCAATGTTATATTAAGAAAACTAAAATACTAATATAAAAATGAACAAGGGCATCAACATTACTTCTTTAAAAGTAGTTATATATTATACATCTGATTTTCTTTATTTTTTAATGAAATAGTTATCCTTCTGCTCCTAAGTTTCCAGTTTGAAACATAATACTGTTTCTATATTAACTTATTTTATTCTGACAGAAATGGTGTGATCTTTCTTTTTATATGCTCACATGTAATAAAAACAAACTCTTTATGTCCTCAAATATTCCATCAAATCTAAACTTACTGAATCTTCACAACAGATACTTTTACAACTTTCAAGTAAACTATTCTAGAAGTTTAATACTAAACTTATTTTAAAATCAGCTCTGTTTTAGACATTAGGTTTTAGGTACATAAGGATAATTTATTTGCATAAAACAATAATAAGCAACTTCAACATTTATTCTTATTTTTCTTTATTTGGTAAAGGTGTGATGCTGCATGTCTTCAGAAGGAAACCAAGGGAAAACATACTATATCATACTATCATTTCCAGTATAGCTTTGTACATAGAAAAGCTTTCCTGACAATTTTATAAATGCCGCTAGCACTTTCCATACCTCAGGAGAAGCTGAGGTTCTCAGTGGTTGATAGAACGCTTACAAAGCAAGTAAAGATCATGGGCCTCAGCACATTCTAGCCACAAATTAGACACGAATGCTCTCTATATTTTCACTAAAAGCCACAGGTTGGCTGAATTACAAAATTCTTCCTTTCATACGAGGAGAGTTGAATCACATACTGGAAATTGTGATAGCACAGCTCAGGGATATTCCAAAGTGTGTATGTGGTTGACCACTCAGAAGTTTCCCAATTTTAAGTCAGAAGACTTCCAACATACAAATACCCATTCTTCTCTCCCCCTCCTTCATATACTAACTGCAAAATAATTACTGCAATATAAATGCATCTGATTACTAATTTGTATTAGATTAAATTAATTGTAATAAGCAAGGAAATATGCTATATGGTACATACAAAGTCTAGATAAAACTTAGATCTCATTTTGGCCATCTATTTAAAAAAATACATCTGTTTTATTCCATTGAAATTCAGAGTCAAGGCTCAGATACAGAAGGCTGAAAGAAAGATATCTTTTAAAGGTATATCATATAAATGTAAACAGAAATTATTAAATATATGAAATAGATGCTCTATTCACGAAACAATTTTCTTCTTTTTTACTTTTTATTTGTTAGAGTAAAGAAATAATAGCTATAGAAGATGCATCTTATGCAGTTACTAATGCTAGCATCACCACTACCAACTTTGCTAACAGCTGTATTTAGTAAGGGTTGTCTAGATTTTGGGGGCTGTTGTAAAGACTTCACATGTACAAATACACTTACTTATACTAATTCTAACTGTAGTTTGCATATAAAAACATGATGCTACTATGATTACAATTTCTGTTACTGCTTGCACTACTGCTGCTATTAATAATACTACTAAAATCCCACTCTCACTTCTGCTCTTGCTACCTCCGCTGCTGTCAGTGCTCCTGAACCCTTGCCATGACCTGAACTAGGCTATTGAATGATTTTTAAGTGTCTGGCAAGGTGCCAGCTACTTCACATACATTTTTCTCATTCATTTTCATAATACCCAGGGATTTACTATTAATATTCCCATTTTAGAAATAAGGCATTTGAGTTTTTAAGTTAAGCTGCTTGTGGAAGACTCCACAGGTAATAGATCACTCTGGTTTCACCAGATTAAGCAGTTCCCAAGGCAGTGCTTTGGAGAGATCAGGTAACTCTCACAGTTTGGTAAGTAGAAGCAGTAATTCTCATAAATGATATGTTACTGTATATTTATTAATTTGTTTTCCTGATTAAATTTTCAAAACACCAGAAAGTAGAAAGAATCTGTACAATAACTATCAATAAACCACAAGACTAGATTCAACTATTGTATACTTTTTGCCATATTTGCTTTATCTAATTGAGTAGGTAGCTAGTCCATTATTTTTCTATTATCTATCTAGCGAGTGCTGAACCCTTAAAAAATAAATGACTGATAGATCAGTACTATTCAGCTCATCAGCAACTTGTTAAGACAGTAGTTTGGAATTTCAAATGACAAAAAAACTTTTCTTAATAATTACAAAACCATTTTCATAATTAATACTAATTCTTTAACATTATTTAATATTAGTGTTATTTTAAGGAATGCATCAATATTAAGATTACCCAATTCTAAACATTTTTAAAGATATAGAAATCTTATTAATAGAAAGGAATATTACTGGACATATAAAAACTAAAATAAATAAGAGAAGCTGTTCAGAATAACTACTGAAAGGTCATTTAGAATCAACAGGACCTGTGGAAATGTTGACTTCTCTACTTCTGATGATTTGGAAATAAAATAAACTGTGAGAATAATGACTAAAGAGTTCAATTTTGATCAACTGACCCATTTAAATGAAAACTCAAAAAGGAGGAAATTTGTGTTTGAGGTCTCTGCCAAACATTTTGAGTGATGGACAAAAATATCAATGCCTTGGATTTGGAAGAGTTGAATGTAAACTTGGATATCATTTAATTCAAATTGATTCTCATTTGCCTCAGAGTTCTGAGAATTTTCACGGGTCACTTGGTAGAAAGAAAGAATCAAGATGGGAGTTTGGGAATAGGAAGAAATGAGAGGCCCTGTGGGTAGGGCTCCTGACTATGCAGTAGACAGACACACAAACATACGCTTTCATCTTCAGTTAGAGAAACCTCATTTATTTATATATATATATATATGTATATATGTTCTAAATTGAATTTTCTTTATGAAAGGTATTTTTTGATAAAACATTTTTGTTTTTGTTGTTTTTCAAAACTTCTTAAGTGGCCCAACCTCTTCATATGACAGTCCCCAGCCTGAGGCTCAGAGTGACACTTTTGCCCAAGGTCATACAACATATCAATGGCAAAATCAGAGCAAAAATCCAGATACTTAGATAATATCCTATTCTTTAAAACAAACTGAAAAAGTTTGATTTTTTTAGGAATATGACAACTAATGACAAAATTGTATATTTCTAGTGTGATAGAAATAAAACATCAAAGTCTACAATGCAAAATTATAAAATTCCTACAACACCAATAGTTCATGTTCATTTTCCCATCTTCTTACAGACTTATATTGCAATCATAAAAGCCAGATAATTACAGTAGAGACAGTTAAATATATGAAAAGTTACAAAAATATATTCTTAACTTTGGATAAATTTTAGGAGATCCCTTGAAGCCAATCATACATCTCTATGGAACAAAGACTTGCTCTATGTGCTTAAAGCTATTCAATTAGCTCTGTCATCAACCAGTGCTCATTAAGCACTTGACGTGAAAAGCTCTGTGGTGCAGTGATTTCAGCTGTATGGTCTCTGCCTGGAAGTATGATAATCCTAAAGAAGCCTGCCCAACTAGAGACATAGTTCATGAATGTAGATAATTCCCTGTTTATGTTAGGAAATGACAAATAAAATTAATTATAATTATTTATGACCTAATTACAAAGGTTTACAAAGATAGTACAGAGAAGTTTAACTCCTTTCCAACTAATTACTAATAGGAAGAGCAGAGAGGACATTTGGATTCTAGAACTATGCCAGGGGTCTGCATACTTTTTACATATTTCTTCTTCTCTACTGCTTACCAAAATTTAAGTGTTAAATTCACTACTCATACTAATTTTAAAAACGCCTTCTTTTATCTAGCTTCTTATAATTTGTGTCCCCAACACTTTAATCTGCTCAAAATAATATAATTGCTTGTTTAAATCTTTCTTAAGACTATTTCCCAGTCTTGGCACTATTAACAGTATTGAGCACAGAATTCTCTGTTGTAGGGGTCTTTCACATCACAAGATATTGAGCAGGATCTGTATTAAACAGATACCCATAACACACAGCCACCCAATGCCTGTGCAGTGTGATAAACACAAGTATCTCCACATGTGGCACAAGTTTCCTTAGGGAGCAAAATTACCCTAGGTCTACAACTAAGGATTTAGAGCTCATATCTGTCTTACTGCACCTGCCTAGTCTTCTACTCTGTTTCTTCAGTTGTAATTTGATTCTTGCCTCTCAGGGTGATTGTCAAATCCTCATTATCTCTTCCAATCTGTTACCCCATAACCTTGGACAGTCCTCAGTTTCATATCCAACAGTGAACAGAAAGCTAACCCCGTAGTATGAAGAAAAGATTTCTCAAATCTACACACTTTTTGTGCCATATGTAGTATCATTAATAGTTCCTTTAAGAAAGAGAACAGACTTTGGGTTAGAACCACAATGTCTTTTTTCTTCACTGGTATTGCCTGTACCATCAGAAGATTGTATACCTGCAGATATGTGAATAGACCTACCAAAGGAGATTAAGAATTGTCAAGAACTTCACAGTTAGACCACCTGAAGGAACGTAGGCTAGATTTACAGTATATTGTAAAAGTTGTTGACAGTGTAGGAAGAAGGAAACAATTTGGATAAATTGAAATGGCAAATAAAATTAGCATAAATGATTCATAAATGAGACTAAAGAATAAAATGAGTTGAACAGTACTGCCTTGTAGTGTTTGGAACAACTAGAATTATTTGCATAGGTGTAGACATGAATATTAATCTATGGAATTAAACTACAAGTGATGAAGATCACATGGTCAAGTAGTCAGACTACATGGTTTCAAACCCTCTCTCAGCCACAAGTGAGTTATGATTTCTCTGATTAGATACTCAGCCTTTTTAACCCTCAGTTTTCCCACCTCAAAAATTGAGAAATTTACAATAACTTATACTCCATTCTAGATTGCTGAGATCAACTGAGAAATATAAGAAATACATTTAATCCAAAGCTGGCCAAATAAGCATTGAATAAATGTTGACTATTATGACCTCTTCTTTACCCTCAACAATGAAATACCTAAGATGTTTTGGTCTCAAATTAAGTATCTAGCAAAGTGAGCAGCACCAGAAGTAAATAAACTATGAAGATAAATAATAATTTAATAAATAATAATAATAAATAAATAAACTATGAAGATGAGATCAGTTACAAAAAATTACAAAACCCAACTATCTAGCAAAACCTTTTGGAATTTTCAATGGGGAATCATTGCTCTATTATAAAAAGCACTAATAATAACCATTATAGTAGATCCTGTGCTAAGCACTTTATAGGCACTCTCTTATTTATCTTCACACAAATACTCTGAATAAAGTAAGGAAATGATTAGCAACATTTTAAGAGAGGAAATCTGAAGCTTTGAGAAGTGTATCACTGGTTCAAGGGTCACAGAATAAAAAGTGAAGAAATGGAGTCTAGAGCCCAGGTCAGGTTGTAGCAGAACCACTGAACAATTCATATGATATTTATGAATTCATAACAGGATTGCTATAACTTCCTGGATTACAATTTTAACATTTGTAATAAGAGAGTTGGAAAAATTACAAGGGCAATCACTAGAACTGGGAAATTTAAGAAAGTAATTTTAAACTAAGATAGTGACTGAAAAGGAGAATATCATTGAACAGTTGGATGGACTCATAGTCAACGTCAAAAATTAGGCAGCTGTTGAAAAAAAATAAATTTGGTCACTCATGTACTACCATGAGAAGGAAATAAAATGATATATTACAAATGCATATTTTATGGTAGATGATTTCAAGCCTGTTCTAGAAAAAGAGGAGTTATAAATTAATGACTAAAACAATTGTCTTTTGTATTTACTCTTAAGTAAGGACCTATTGAATTGGAAAATCAGTACAGAAGTCATAACTGGACTAGAAAAGTGTATACTTGTCACATAACTTTAACAGAATAATATAATGCAAACAGCTTTAAAAACTTAATTATGTTTAATGACAATAAATATGAAAGCTTCTAACTTATTAAATTTATGCTTATATTTTAGGATCCCTGTACATACAAGTTCAAGTTATGAAACATTTACCAATCATGATCATGTAATAGTATAATATTCAGTGAATTTTTATTAAATAAAAGATAAATGACATGACAGGTAAAACTTTGACATTTAATTTCTTAATTTTTTTATAAATCACAGACTAAAAAGTTTTAGCATAAAAATAATCTCACATAGAAGAGGTTTATATAAAGTAAGATTATTAAATATAATGTTAATATTATTTTTACTTTCTTTCTGTGTGTTTACCATAAAGTCTTCCTTGGTGCATGTATGAAGACACAAATGGTGTGACTTTATCTGGTTTGCAACCACAGAATTGGAAAAACTGAGCTGTATATATATACTATGACTTGAAATGCAACTAAATAAACTAATTAAAAAAAATGTAGTTATTCTTCCCTAATAGTCATATAACTCTAATTGGATAAACTGTAATGAAGAAATTTTAAAATCATCCATAATCCTGCAATGTATTCATAAATATAGGAAAATGTATGAGTTTAATTTCATAACTAATGTTTGAAGTTACAAATTAGCCCAGGCTGTAAAATTTGAAGCTTTGTACAAGACTGCCACTTAGTGGTCAAAATTAAGAACAGCAAGCTAAAAATCAAGATATTTAACTTTTGAATAGTTTAGTTTTCAGATTGGAAAACAAAAACAACCATATAAAAAATTAAATTGTATATCTTCATTTTCTTTGTTACTTATAACTTCCAATATTAATTGGTAACAATAAAAACTATTAAAACAAAGATAATAACATCAGTTTTGATAATGGTGAGTTTCCAAACATTTCCATCCAAATTTTAAACTCAGAGTATCTCTGATTTAATTTGAATTGGTATCTGTCTTTGTTTAATCCAGTGTTTTATTTTTGCTAGGGCGTCTTACTATACCTGCTTGTGGCAGGGGCTCAGAATATATTTTTAAACAAACAAATGCTATTTAAGTATTAAAATGTTGCCAGAGTTAACTAAAAAAGCAAATTATTATTTAAGAAACACACGGCATTTTGCCTATGCAATTTTGAATGATAGACAAATACAGCGTCAATCACATTCCTTTCTTTATTCTTTCTGTCCCTAACTCCTGCCATCCTTAAGTTTCTCCCACTAAGCTTTAGGCAGGAAGAGCTGCTCCTAAGTATTAACAAGCTCAGAAGGAATCACTAGGCATTAAGACCCTCTTTCAAAAGGTGGGTCAAACATTGCTGATGTTTTTACTTAAATTTCATTTAGCTGTGAAGTCTGACTTTGATGTTTGCCTTAAAAAAGAAGGAAGAGACCAAAGAAAACTTATCTTTTGTAGATTCAAAAGACAGAATTAAGTTTAATCATGTATTTTAAAATAAATACTTATCTGAGATTTTTTCTCAATTTAGAAAATTGAATCCACCTGTCCATCTATGACGTGATAAAAATGTGCATTTGACATTCTTTTTCAATCACATTGCCTCTTTAGCCTTTGCTAGCCTCATTTTCAACTTGTATTCTAATTATTTTCTTATTTTACTCTCTTTTTAGTGCACTGCATCCCTCCTTCCAACTTTCCTTCCTCACCTTTTCTTTTCTTCTTCTTCTCTCTTGCTCTCCTGATCTATCTTCTCCTTTAGCCCAGGGCTATTTATATCAACCAATAACAATGTAACTATTGTTTTAAAAGAATATACACAGGTTCTAAATAAGAGATTTCAGCTTAATTAGGGCAACTGAAGTGCTCAAGTCTATTTAAATAGCCTTCACTGCACCTACTAAACAATTACTTTAGAATTTATAACACCAAAGAAGTAAGCAAATTCAAAAGTTTATTTAAAGCAAGAGCTCTAGCTTGCTCTTTTCCTTAAGGTGAGTAAAACATTGAGTGGCATTTACTTTTCTTGTAAAATAAAATTCATAATTTTTTTGTTGTTTATTTGTTTGGTGCTGGGAATTGAACACAGGTTGCTTTATGAGTGAGCTATATCCTTTTAATTTTTTAATTTTTTTATTTTGAGATGGGCTTCGCTAAGGTGACGAGACTGGCCTTGAACTTGTAATCCTCCTGCCCTAGTCTCCCCAGTCACTGAAACAGGCATGTGCCACTGTGTCCACAAAAACCACAATTTGAAGAACTATTAAATTGTTAGAGACCTTGATAACAATTTAACGTTGAGCATGTTTATATTAAGTACATCTAAACATTTTCAGACGTATAAGGACAAAAATATCACATGGTAAGATGTAAAAATAAAATTCATGGTTCTCTGACAATTCTGTTATTTTTTAAAAATATTTTTGTAGTTGTAGATGGACACAATACCTTTAGTTTATATTTATTTTTATGTGGTGCTGAGGATTGAACCCAGTGCCTCACATGTGCTAGGCAAGCACTCTACCACTGCACTCTACCCTAGCCCCAATTCTGTTATTTTTCAAAGTGTAGTTTTGGTTCAGAAACCAAATTGGTGTGTTTACCGTTGATTTACAGTTATAGCTAGACCAGGTAAATTAAAGAACTGCATTTACAGTGAACACACAGGTGCATATGCATTGATACTGCATCAATAATTGTTCATATGTATCTACCCAATAATATAAGAACAACATTCCTTTTTAATTAAAGTAAGTCTCACTAAACTTGATTAAAAAGCCTCTTTGTCTTTTTAAAGTGGAAAGTTCTAGAAGAGCAAAAAGGGAAAAAAGGAGGATTATTTGTACACATGTTATAATGTGTACACATCAACCCAGATTTTACATATTTAAACAAAATCGTAAATACTCTGTGAGTTTTGTGTCTATATAAATAGCTGATTCTAACTTTAAATTTTTATTAATTAAGCATATGTTCCAAATAGGTTCAGGTTTCTAAATGTCTTCCTTTCCAGAGAAGAGGCTGGCAGGAGCAAGTGACCAATTTCCCTTTTAAATACACAGCAACCCTGGAAGCCTATCAACAGACCAAAGATGTTCCTTTGCAAGTTGTTGCCTTTGCATTACTTCCAGGTCTTTTCCCTCAATTTTGTTCATTTCTATATATTGACGCTCTCTATCACTATGCTTAATTATAGGACTCATGACATGTATACTTTACAAGTTTTTGAAATATAGCCACTTAATCCTCCTTTTCAAGTCACATGGACTATTTCTTCAAGTCTTGCGATATATATATATATACACACATATATAGATATATACATATATATACATAAATATATCATAAACTATATCTATGGTTTATTGCCCTCACAAAATAAAATAACTACCTTAAAGTAATTATTATAATTAAGTGTAGGTTCTATGCTCTTACCTCATTTAGAGTAAAAGTAAGAGCAGTAGGATCCAGGGTAAATATGTATACTGAGGCATAATATATATCATTACAAGCATTTCATTATAATCAAGAGGGGAAAATCCAATCAATATTTAATAATCAATATCTCTAACAAAATCCTTTAAAAGGGCTATCCTTAGAGCTAGCCCTTTTAAAAGATTCAAAGTACTATAATTAACCCAAGAACTATGAGAAGCTTTTTTTTTTTTTGCCTGTTTTGGGTTCTCATGCAAAATCATATAAAATATGATTATGGTCATAGAAGTTTAATGCAGAAACACAAGACTCATTGGGATATTAATAAGATGAAAGTTAAAACACATACCATAAAATTCCTCTGGTAATGGATATTCTCTTTGTTAAAATCAATCACGTAGCCATTGAAAGACCAGACAAATGTAAGGTCCAAGGCAGGATCAAAGGACGCAGCACATTGCATGGTAGCATTTTCTCCAACAGTGATATCAGCATTAATTGGGGCCAATATGATTCGTGTGGGATCTGTAAGTTTTAAATAAAAGAGTAAAGCACAATGTAAGAAAATATAAGATACCATATTATCTGGTATACTAAATGAATAATAATCAATATATTTTGATTTCTCTATGTAAAGTAATAAAATGCCTTCACATCCAAATTCCAGGAATAATTTTAGCAAAGAGGCTTGCCTAAGAAGGTTTTGGAAACTTAATACATGGACTATTTTAGAATGTTAACCCTGAATTATATGTCTTTTAATACATTAGAAGTTAAGCACGAACAGCCTTAAAAAATATTGATCAAATATTAAATTATTTCTTACCTGTGATGACAAGAGTTCCAGTGCTATTAGCTTTCCCTCTATTATTTTCAGCAAAGCATGTATAGACACCACCATCATTCCTTGTGATGTTATTAATTTCCAAGCTACCATCTTCCCAAATGAGTATTCTATTAAAATGAAAAATACATGATTTACACAATTAATTTAATAAAATATTACTGTACTCCTTATATTACCAACACTATTTTTTTTCTATTACATTCTAAACAAGTCTTGACAATAAGGTATTTTCAAGTTGAAACATCCTAGCCTCCATTTATACTATCCTTGAAATATCCTGGGTCCTCTAACTGACCTCCTACAATCTTGCCTCTCTATTGTCTCTTTCCCACATATCAGACAGAGGAGGACACAAGTGACTTAAGTCATTTTATGTCACTCTATCATTCAGTGATGTCACTCTACAGCTCACAACTCTCCGTGGACTTGTTATCTTAGGTAAAGCCAAAGTCCTTTGCCCCCTCATGCTCCAGATAATCTCAGGAATCACTTCTGGAATCCTCCAGGTTTTATCTTAGTGGCACCTTCAATAAAGCTTTTTTGGATGATTCTAGTAAGCATGGTGGATATATTTGTGTGCAACACACACACACACAGAGTTTTGCTGTCTTGGCATTCCATAGCTCATTCCTTTTCCCAGATACTTATTCCTAATAGATTACTTTATTTTAAACTCTTTAGCTAAACAATATCCTTTCATTAGATTGTAACATCCTGATGTTAGAAATTTGTATCTGTTTTATTTATTGGCCATGCCCCTAGCACATGTCATAAAATTGCTTTGGCAATGAATATTCTCCTTAAGGAAATTAACCACATAGCCATTGAAGAACCAGATAAATGTCAGATCCAAGGCAGGATCAAAGGATCAGCATGCCACATGTGGGCATTTTTTTCCACAGGGCTTTCAGCTACATATTCATTCATTAAAAAGTCCCCCACAAAAAAACCACAAAACTCTATAGGCATTAAGTAGAGAAACTAATTACTAAGCATGTATTCAATAACATTCAAAAATGGCTTTATTTATACATTCTGTATTTATTGCGGTGCTGGGGATGGAACCCTGGGCTTGATGCATACTGGACAAGAACTCCATCCTGAAATACACTACCTGCACAGTCTTTTGTAATAAAATGAATGAACTATATGGGGTTCAATAAAGCAAGTGATTTTTCACACCCTACTTCAGATGAGATTTAAACCATGATTTGACAAGCTCAATCAAGTTATAGGCCTAGACTACCTGAAGCCAGGTCTTCCAGAAAGGAGACCTCAGTACTTCAATTTACACTTCAAAGTTAGAACAGACTTTTATTTCCACTGCTACAGAGAAATATAAACATAGTTTACTTTTAGAAACTTTTTTAAAAGATACTTTAAAATCTTCCTTCTATAACAGATCATTAACTTAGGAAATTCTTCTTGGAACAGAACCTCAATTTTTCCTACTATACCTCTCTCTCAGGTTCTCTTCCTCTACTCTAGGGGCTAAAGATCAAAAACTTGCTAAGTTTTGTTTTATAGCCCCTCATACTTGGATTCAATATTGTGTTGCCTGTAGTTTTTATTTTCTTTAAATGCATTGTTTCCAAATTTTAATCATGTACAAAACATTCAAACCTATTTTCCATTTTAAGGGCAAAATCTGATGAAAGAAAAATAGTACTTATTTACTTCACTAATGAAAGTACCTATTTAAAAAAGTACCAAAAATTCTACTAATAATGTATTCCAGGATTTCCTTCCCCTACTTCAACTATCCAGTTGAAGCTCATTTCAGAATATTATTGTTCTTGAAGAAGGAATGCAATATCAAAATAATGTAAGAATAAAAGTAGTTCTCTGATACCATGGAGGCTTTCACAATGTGCCTTTCTCCAACTGTGAGGGAAGATAACTAATCTGTTGCCCCAGACATTGCCCTCAGAACTCTATCACTGGTCAGCCAAGGCCACCATCCCATAGGCTGCTGTCAGCCAGTGACCTGTACAGGATGCTTATTCCTTGAAGACATTAAACTCCTCTGAGGGTCATTTGCCTGAAGCACTCCTAAGAGTTGTACTGTACAAGTCCCTACAGCCCAGTCTTTCCCCTCCTTTCTTCACTCCTTCTTCTGTTATCAGAACTATATCTCAGTCAGTGGCTCCACAGCTTCCACTCAACTTCCTCTATATTTTTGCTCCCAGGTATTGCCCTTAATAAATCCCTTACACAGCTAGTCCTGCCCTGGCTTCTACTTCTTGGAGAATACATACTACCACAGTACCAATATTAATGTGCCATACATTTTCCCTCTAAGCTCCAGAATAAGTCCTTGCCAAACTTCTGACCCTTCTCACTTAATTTTTTTTTCAAGCAAAGCAACAAATATTTTGGTCAAGTTACAGTGGAAAAACTATAATTTCTTCTAAAATCCATAGTAGTATTTTTACTTTATTTACATATAGTAGCGCACAATTGATTTTTATCATCTTTAATGGGTATAAAGTCATGTACCACATCATGATGTTTCAGTCAATGACAGCATATGAAACAGTGGTCTGGTAAGCTGAAAAATTCCTATCACCTTATGATGCCATAACCTTTGCAATTTCAAGGGCAATGTACTGTCTATGATGATGCTGGTGTAAATAAACTACTGCACTCTGAGTTCTACAGAAGAATAGCACATACAATTATGCATGGTACCTAATAGTAATAATATGTGACTGTGCTACTGATTGATATATTTATTGTACTGTATTTTTATCATTATTTTAGAGTGTACTCATTTTTAAAAAGCATAGTTTACTATAAAAACAGTATGCCATATTACTCTGGCAGTAGCCTCATTCATCTCACATTTCCTACATACTTTCTCTTTTTTAAAAAATATTTTTTAGTTGAATATGGACACAATATCTTTATTTATTTATTTTTATGTGGTGCTGAGGATCAAACCCAGTGCCTGATGCTTGCGAGGCAAGTGCTCTACCACTGAGCTATAATCCCAACCCCCCACATACTCTCATTGTACCGTTTTCTCTGGTGCTTTATTTCCATCTAGTGTTGTTTTATTCATTGTGGCTGTAAGAGCAATAGTCTACACCATCTTGGCTTATGTAAGCACACTAGGATGTTCACACAACAATGAAACCACCTAACAGTGCATCCCAATGTTAATTGAAGTATGGTTAGATATGCTTCCAAGTTCTCCCTTGGTATTGAAATTACTTGCCAGTAAGAATATTTAGGGAATTTGATTTTTTGCTAAAAATGTTCCTTATTCTTAAATAAATTTTGATTAAATTCTCAGGTTCTTCTCCTTATTTGTAGATAATATACTATGAATCAAAATGGGCAGAGTGGCGCATGCCTGTAACCCAGCAGAGGCTGAGACAGGAGGACTGCTAGTTCAAAGCCAGCCTCAGCAAAAGCAAGACACTAAGCAATTCAATGCACCGTCTCGAAAAAAAATACAAAATCGAGCTGGGGTTGTGGCTCAGTGGTCGAGTGCCCCTGAGTTCAATCCCTGGTACCAAAACCAACCAAACAAACAAACAAAAAAACATTGCTAACAATCAGTCAACATAACCAAGGAACAATCTAGTCTTTAACAAATTAGTCACTTATTTTTGTCAAAATTACTCCAGGATGACTTCCATTTGGAGGTTGTTTATTGGGAAAGCATACCAATTCTGCCGCAGAGAATAATCGTGGGGTTCCTTTCACTTAAATGACAGATAAAAGCTGAAAGTAGTCTACCAAATACAAATGAATGACTAAGTTAGTTGTAAATTTTTTTAAAAATTCTGTTGGAGAAAGTATGTCATTTGAACCCAAAATAAAATCATACAAGAACTTAAATATAATTTGTCATATTCATGGTTCTCCCTTACTGAATACAAATATTGTGTCAACCATCCTACAGGCCACTAACTAGGCACAGAAATAACTTAATTATGTGAAACTCATTTTTATGATTATGTTCATCAGAATAATATATTTATGTTTAAAAACTGTTTAGTCCTTAGATATTCTTTTTCAACATGTTTGTGTTTAATTTTTTATAAATACAAAATGTTTTTAGTTTTCTTTATGCATACAATTTTACAACATTGAACATATTTGTTCATGAATACTACATATTTTTTAAAGTGACACACTGAAATATGAATCAATTAAAATAGTGAGCAAAAATTGAACTCTAGACTCATTAAGGAAGTAATACAATTTGATTTCTATGTCTTTGAAATTATTACAGCACAACCAAAATTGTAAGATTTTAGGAGTGAGATCATTCCCCCCACCTTTGTTCGTTTTTGAACACATTTATATTTAGGAAAACCATGTCTATGAAACATGATTATGGAAAATTCTTAGTTGGAGAAACTCGTGGTATTGGTCTTCATCAGAATCAGAGCAAGATTCTGCCACCAAAGAGGGAGAGCTGGTGGTGGGGCCAGCTGTACTCTAGGTGCTGTAGGAGTGAGCACCTAAAAAGAGGGCAAATTGAGCACAGTGACCCTTCCTTTAGCACTAATTCTTCTAGTGTCATTTTGCTAGTTCTAAAGGCTCAGGTCAAACAGATTAAGAGTTAATGTATTCAAAATTCACAATAGCCAATGTGGAAGCAGCCTAGGTGTTCATCAGTGGATGAAGAAATAAAGAAAATGTGGTATATATACACAATGAAGTTTTATTCAGCCCATAAAATGAATAAAATGAAAAAAAAAGAAAAATGAAATTATGTCATTTACAGGAAAATGGATGGAACTGGAGATCATTATGCTAAGCAAAATAAGTCAAACTCAAAAAGTTCAAGGATTCTATATTTTTGTCTCATATGTGGAAGCTGAAGAGGAAAAAGAAAAAGAAAAGTGAGGCAGAATCTCATGAAAAGCAAAAGGAGACCAGTAGAATAGAAGAAAGGGACCAGGGGGTGAGAGAAAAAGAGAGAGGGAGAAAGTGCTGGGGAGGGGTATTGACCAAATTATATTGTTATATTGAGGGCATGAACTAGTAATATGTGACAACAAATCCCACTATTATGTACAACTATAATGTGCTAAAAAATGTAGCCAAAATCAAATCTGTAAACTATGGCTTTCAGGCTGGCTGGATGTTTTTATAAATAAAAAATAAAGTAAAAATTAAAAAGTTAATGTGTTCAGGTAAGACCCAGCTGTTCCTGCCCTGCTCCCTGCCCCCATAAACAGTCATACTTGGGATCATCTTAATAAGATAACTGCATTGGCAATTCTCTTTCCATGTCAACATGACACCAGTTCAAGTTCCAGTTTGGATATTAATGATGAGTTTTCATAAGATCAGCTGAACTTTTCCAGGCCTTAGACACATCACATTACATTATTGGATTGTTGTGGAGATTTATTTTCTATACTTTTGTCAGAATATGTTTTCAAAAGGCATAATTTTACCTCATTCCTCCCTTGCTTAAGCCTTTAGACAGATTTCCATTATCCCTACATGAAGTCCAATCCCCTCAGCAAAAACAACTCTATATTTGTTATCTGGTTCACCATATCTCTTCCCTTACAAGTCTTCTCCATTTTCTTCTGAAGACAAATCCTGCAGATTTTTAGTTCTTCCAGCTCCTAACACATCTTATACTCCTGCCTTGGGGCCTTTGCTGTGCTGTCTTCATTTCCTGGAACACAGTCCCATCCCATCTCCACTTCCTACTCTTCCTATTTCCCATCCTCATTTTCTCTCTCTCTCTCTCTCTCTCTCATTAGTACTCAATATAAATGTAACCTCTTCTAGGAAGCCTACGGAAACTATTCAGTGTTGGTTTTAAGTAAACAGTCTATGCATATCACACATTATTTTTTTCCATCTTGTCCCAAAGCCACCAAAACATTGGTAGGTGTTCTGCTTATTGGGGAAATGATAAGAATATCCTGATCATTATAAGAAGATGGAAAGACATGATTGAACTTTAAGATCACCATTTTATATTCTTATCAACATATTTAATAGGCTAATTGCTTAAAATTATATAAAATGTGAATAAATGCCCTTGTTAAGGAAAAATGAAATCCTATTTCATTTCCTACTGTTTATTAGCTGAGTAGTCTGCAGCAATTTACAAACAGCAACCTACACCTCTGAGCTTTGATGTCCTAAATGCCTTATAAATTGTGTAATCTTGAAAATTAAATTCTGTTCATTTTATTACTATAGTATCTTCTCTGGATAAAGGTTGGAAGACACAACACTTGTATTGATGACATGAAAACAAGTATTCTACAGCATAAACTTTCCCAAATAATCAATTTCAATTACACTTCTAGTTTCCAAGCTGACCTGCTACTGTTGACAAGCCACTCTGTTCCTTTACTCCAGGAGAACTTTGGTTTAGGTGCTGCTTTAGGTTTGCATTCAATTATAACCCTTCCTCCCTTAGCAGCCAAGATCTTTTTCTTCATAGGATTCATCTCAAAAGTTGGAGCCAAAGCTGAAAGGAAAACAAACAATTATTTTTTTCTTCTTGTTAACAAATCCAAATATATTTTCTATATTACATCACTTTTATTCCATAAAGGGTTTCGGTAAATTATGATCCATGCCTAATATTTTTATTTAATAATTTGTACATATCATAAACTTCACCCAATTCAAATGTACAATTCTTGAATTCCTATCATTGTCTTCTAGAGTGACTCAATCTGCAGTGATACACATGTTTTTAAGAGTTTCCTTTTGGTGCAGCAAGAATAAAAGTGGCCACATTGAGTCATTGCTTTGTTTTTTTTTTTAATATTTTTTTAGTTGTTGATGGATCTTTATTTTATTCATTTATTATTAATATGTGGTGCTGAGGATCAAACCCAGTGCCTCACGCATGCAAGGCAAGCGCTCTACCACTGAGCCACAACCCCAGCCCCCATTGCTTTGTTTTTGCCAACTGATTCTAGAAGAGGAAACCTGACTACTTGGATTCATTACTTACAGTCTGAACAAACCTGGCGTCAACTCCTTCAAATAATATAAAAAGGATGTGATACAGTAAGAACTTTGTTAAAGTAGTTTTCATGAAAATAAGGAGAATGTGAAAGATCTGAGAGAGATTGTTGATGTGAACTGGAGAAGTTTGGTGTATGTATCAGATGTGGGAAAAGCACTTGGTGGACTCTATTTTAGAACAGAGAATCTTTGAGGAGAGAAGACATGGCTGTGAATAATGAATTTGGTTTCAAACATTCTGACTTTATATTGTCTGTGGGGTCATCTGGATGAACATTTCTTCTAGAAAGTATTTATATTGAGTCTGAAGCTTAGCGTAAGTATCGGGACAGAGATAGGAATGATATGATAATTAATGAGAGAAGAAGAAATTGAGTAAAAATTTAAATAATTATAATAATAATAATATTTATTATTAAATATTATTATTATTATCCAGGAATAATTATATAGAATATGTAAAGGGATACAGGAAGAAAATGGAATGGAACCAGAAGAATGGAACTCTGAGAGAAGGCAAGATTTCTAGCCAGGCAGAGGAAGATGCAGAGAACATTGAAAAACATAGAGAAGACATGATCTTGGAAGTATGAGAGCTGGAAGTCACCAAAAACAAGAGAGATGAATGTTCAAAAATAAAATATGACTAGAAGAGGTATCTTAAAAAATATGTGTATATACATGCATGCACACACATGAGAGAAGGAATAGTTGCTGACATAATATATCAGGAAAAGTGAAAAGCAATGAAAAGAGAGGTAGAGGTATGAAATAGACACCACCTTCACTGGATGAAGAGTACTATTGCTAAGGGGAGGGGTTGAAGGTTGCCACGTGGGTCCTGCTCAACGAATTGGGGTCCAGAAAAGACGAGGGAGGAAGACGATATGGGGTCTTTCTGGATGGTGGTGGTCTGCGGAGCCAAATTCCCCAGGCCCCAGGGTGTCGGTAAAGAATCTGCTCTGCCCCAGTGACACTCAGAAACACCGGAGCGAGATGCAGAAAACACCCAAAAGCAAATAGAGTTTTACCATCAAGGTATAAACCCAGTAAAAGAAAAGAACAACAAAACATTACAAAAGGTACAGAGAATGTGTGGCTATAGGAAACTTTAGTGTAAATTGCAGTATATAATTTGGCCCATGTAGAATACAAAAATATTTATTGAAGTCAGATATATAATCTAAAGGTAGAAACCTTAAAAGACATTAAGAGCATTAAGCCAGTGCCATTTACTTGTGCTTCCATTTTTTTTTTAATTTAATTATTTTATTTAAATGCATTTCAAGTCATAGTACAAATACAGAGCTCAATTTTTCCAATTCTCTGGTTTCAAATCAGGTAGAGTCACATTATTTGTGTCTTCATACCTGCACCAGGGGCAATAATGACCCTCTCAATCAACCATAATTACTATACGCATTACCCTTTCTTTCCTCCCACCTCCTGTGCTTCCATTTTTGCTTTTGTTTTAAAAGCTGCTGACTCAAGAAAAATCTCTAAGGCCAACATTTTTTTCGAAGTATTATCCATTTTTGTTAGATTTATTTAGTCTTTACAAAGTGATTTAGGTTGGCAATGCAGCTCAAAGTAGCTCTAGGAGAGGGGTTAAGTTAAGCAGAAATCTGATTCTGAGCCAGTAAAGTTTTCAGGTTAAACAGACAGCAAATTTAAGTGAGAGAAATTATTTATCTCTCCAATGATAGTTACAGACATAAACATTTTAATGTGTAATTATTTATATCTTTAGAGTACTGAGAAGACAGGGGTGGTGCAGAGATAGTGCGAGTGTGGATGGCAAGTTGAAACACTTTATGCCAAAGGATTTCTATTTTCATGGAAAGTAAGACAACACTATGAAAGCAGGAGTCAGAGTGAGGAAGACACTTGCAGAATGTCCTGAAGGTGTTGAATAGTAATAGTAGCATATGAAACTCAGGGACTGATAAAGCTCCAAAGTGGTAAAGACTCATCTGAGGCTGGATCACAGGCAGTGCTGGAGTGTCAATCTTCACTAGTAGGTGAATTTGTAGGCCATATTTAGCTACTCAGACATATGAGACAAGACTTGTCAAAAGTGGCACATGTAAATTTTGTTTTACCATTTTAAAAATGTTAAAAACTCATTATACTCCATGATTTCTCAAAATGATGAGTACAGATTCTTAGTTAAAAATAAAATTAGGCAATTTATAAAGTAATTTACATACACTGGGAATTTTCAAACAACATAAGACAATTTTAAAGAATTATTTTTCTTTACTTCGTCTTCGGTGAAAACAAAAACAATACTATTCCATTCTAAACCACATTTCCAAAATTTTTGAGTTTAGCAATTAGAGAAAATAATGTGAAATTAAATGTAATCTATGAATACTCTATCATCTTTTCATATGTCATTTTCATAATAAACATTTAGAAGAAATTAGAGATGGTACTGACCCAAGATTTTCAACTCAGCATTTGCATAAATGGCTCCATATGTATTTTCAGCTATGCACTGATACATTCCAGCATTTTCAAAAGTCACATCATACAGTCTCAGTTCCCCTTTATGATACTGAAAAGAATAAAAGTAAAACACACCGCCTTGATGAACTTTAATAGAAATGATTTCATTTAGGCTTGGGCTTATCTTTTAATTCAGCTATGTTATGTTCATTGCCCCCGCTGTTACCTAAGATGTAAAGAGTGGGAATTTCATGGCATGGGGAGGAAAAACCCACTTACCATGCCCAATGGCTCTTGTTCTACTCATCTTACAGAGCTGAGAGTCCACCTTTTTCCCTCTTGTACCAGCTGGGAGAATACAGTGGGAAAGTAGACAAGGATCCCACTACTGCTACTTGTCCCCAGGGCTAAAGGTAGGACTTAGAGCGTCTCTCTTACCTCTGTTTCTGTGAGGTTCAGGCAAACAATGGCAAGAAAAGGGGGACAATATCAGGTAGTGGAGATGGATGAGTAGGAAGAAGGGGGGAAAGTGGAACAAAGGAAAAAATAAGGAGAGAGAGAGAGAGAAGGTAAAGATAAAATTATAGAAAGTTGTTTAAACTGAAAGAAGATACGTAACATTCAGTTTCCTTCTTGCTTTTTTTTTTTTAATTGAAGCTTTTCTATTTCAGGGCCCACCCTTACTCTTCTGACTCTCCTGACTCTTCTGCTAAATTTATCCCAGGACTACCCTGAAATGTTGCTTAAACGTAGACTCAGAGACAGCACAACACTGGAACATACATACCGCATATCCATTTTTCAGCCACCGAATTGTAGGGATGGGCTTCCCTGTGGCCACGCAGGGCCAGTAGAGATCACTGCCAATGTCCACCTCTGTGTCATTGATATGTTCTACCCACTCAGGAAATGCTAAAAACCAAAGAACACTTTAAATGTCAAATGCAAGTCTCAACACTCATCATAATCTCAAGAGTGTAAATATTACATTTTGTTAACATTCTTAGGGGAAATACATTAGATAGGGCACATGTCCAAAATCAGTGTTAGAGCTATTGAAACTGTATTTGCACAGGTCTGCATTATATGCAAATTCTACATTATCACAGCATGAGGTCAGAGTAATTCAGTTAGCAATTATTTTTCTATTGGTAAAGCATGTTTTGTTGGAAAGCTGATTCATATAAGATTGATTTTTTACTTTCAATACAAATCTTTCAGATCTGTCAAAAGGAAAATTGAGCTTTTAAAGAATTATGTATCAATTATCTCATAATTAATTCATTTTGACATATTTTCACCTTCTAAATAAAGATTCCAATTATTTTTTAACTACCTCAGGTATACATTATCTTCCTTTTGGAGCTTTCATCTATTGACCACCATAATATCCTATTGTAGAACTAAAACGTGACCTGGTCACTGAAATGTGTTTTCCATATTAGAAACTAAACACAGTAGCTATGACTGGTAAAATCCATGCTTCAGTGAAATAGATCTCAGTCTCATTATTTGATCTGATCTATTTAATAGTTAAAGAAATATGTTTGGCAAATGAGAAAATTCTAGAAATTTCCCAGAAGAAGAAGGAAAAATAAAAAACTCTAGAGAGCAAGCACATGAACAATCTGATAGTCTTGTTGAGTACGTCAGTTATCTAAGTCATTCACATAGATGTATGTAAGTGAACTGATGTACTATTTAAAAAAATATGGGGAGAAAATCCTGAGTTTTGAGTGGCAAAATCAAAACTCATTTATTTTTGACAAAAGTAATATATACATCTTATGGGAAGCATTTAACATTTATGTTAATTTAAACAGAATATTTTAATGATCTCACCAAACCCCATCAACACTATATAAAATGTATACATCCATATAAATCTTCATGGTGTATATAATCTAATTTAATGCATTTTCATTAACCATTGTATTTGTCTGACATATAGAAAAAGATCATTGTTAAAAAATTGAATGTTAGTAGATATGTTCATGTGAATTGGTACAGGTTTTATTCTGTACACAATCTTAGCAATACTTGAAGTAGGAACACCAGCATCTTTCCTCCATTGTCCTCACGTAGGGAACACATGGATGTCATGTTACATAATACAATGAAGAGTATAAAAAAGTGAATCAGCTTGATATATTCTATACATAGTTTAATTATTTAGCCTTCTGATGGTTTGATTATACCTAAAGAAAAACCTCAATGTATCTCATTAGAAAAGGAGAAATAATAGTTCCCTTAAATACACACTCTATCACCTTGGTCCTTTTAAAGCATTAGATATTAGAATAGTCAAAATTCTACTTTTTTGAGAACCTGGAGTGTAGTCTTCTTAATGTATCAAATAAAATCACATCCATAAACATTAGAAAACTGGTAGAAAAGGATAGCTTCATATAAAAATCTAAGAGATCTAACCAGAATTTCTCCCCACTCGCAAGGCCACTCCATGCACATTTGATGTGTGCAAGCTCATGTCAGTGGGCCATTGGGTATACAAGTCTGTAGTTCAGAGGAAATGTCAGGGTTAGAGCTCTCAGGGTATACAGCATGGATGAAATCATAAAAGGGGTGACTGAAATAGAGAAGAGGTGCAAAGTCCATACCTGATCACACCAATGTTACAAAGGCACAGAGTTAGGAGGAAATGGCAAAGAAGAATGAGAAGGATGCATGAGGAAGTTGACAAAGTGTGGGTTCCAGATGCCAACCAAGTAAAGAAAGTGAATCATGGAGAAGGGCAAGATCCAGTGTGGCCCCTGATGCTGTCAGATACAATAAGGGACAAAGGAAAACTGATCATAAGTTTTAGCATCGGGGATGTCATTGATGATCATGAAAAGAAAGGCTTCAGGGTAAAGGTGTAGATGAAAATCAAATTGGAGGGCACTGAAGAGAGGTGAAAATTGGAGATGGAGACTACATCTTCAGAATTTGAATGACTCTGTCAAGATTTTTGTTATATTTTGAGGGAGACTAGAAGAAGAGAAATGGGGCATTAGCCACAGTTAAAAATGAAAGATTTTATTGAAGCCTTAGATGTTTACTCTACATAATGGAACATTACAAAAATGATTTCAGCTTGAAAAGTTTCAAGTATTGCCTGAAAATAATGAGTTTATTTTAATGTGTGAGATTGGAAAACTTTTGCTGAAATGATTTTGTCAAAGAAAAATGATTCCTTACACCAGTGGTTGTCAATGTCTGATTCTAGGATTATCAGCATCAGCATCTTCTGGGAACTTGTAACAAATACAAATTCTCAAGCTTTCAGTAGACTTTCTGAGTCAGAAATTCTGAGGGTGGGGCCCAGCAATCTGGGTCTTAAGAAGTCCTCCATCTTCGAGTGATGTTGATGCATGCTAAAGCTTGCAAATCATTGAATCAAACTAAATCATAACTCATAGATTCTTTATAAATAAAAAGGTACTGAAAAAAGCAAATGTTGAAAGGAGTAAATGAGCTACATTAACTGTGTATTTTGAAAATGACCAAGAACACTACTATATCAATTAATTAACAATGATGCTAAAGGTATAAGTTTATAACTTCTACAACTCAGTTGTGACTTAATTAGACGTGAGATAAATATTTAACCTTTCTGTATAATGTAATATATATCACTGTTTTTAAAACTATTAATTAATATATAGCAATAGAAATGGCTCTGAATAAAATATTGATGAAATTTATAGAAAATTAAAATATTCACCTTGAACATAAATTCTTGCTTGGTGTTTATCCTTTCCTCTAATGTTCTCGGCCTCACATTCATATAAGCCTTCATCCTCCAGCTGAATATTGAAGATCTTGAGGACAGCTCCTGAGGTGCTGATCTCAGCAGTGCTTGGCATTGGTTCCAGAACCTTTCGCCATCGAATATCAGGAACAGGACTTTAAATAAAAGATACAAGAGCTAAAGATCCACAACACTTAAAGTACAATTGTGTTTATAGCTAAATATTTACATTATTTATTTCCTGAAAGGGTGTGAAAACTAATAGTTTTCTATACATGTTAATGAAGTGTATACTTACTTTCCAAGTGCAAAACACTCTAAAGTCACATTTTGACCCATCAATGCATATATGTCCTTGAACTGAACAACTATATCAGCAGGATATGGTTTTGTTGTTCCTAATATTAAAAGAAACAAACATCAATGAATTATTAAGCACAATAATATTTTTTTAACATTGTGATTTTTTTTAGGATTAGAACTGCTTCAATATGGAAAGTTTTTCTCCAGATAGGCACTGATCATGTCACGCTATATAGATTCATTTATTTTTATTCAGTACATGAAAGTATGAAGTTCATCAAGCATTTTCAGTTAACATGGACTCATTCTGAGAACTGTATAATCAATCTGACTCAATTCACTGCAAAAATTAATTAAGAAGCATCATATAGGTGTGAAACATCATGATCAGTTGTGTACAAGACTCAGGAAGATAGAAAAAGAAGAAAGAAAATGAGGAAGACAGGAAAGGAAGGAGAAGAGAGTGGAAAAGAAAGAGGCAAGACCAGAAAAAAATGCAGAAGGGATGAAAGAAGTGTCCAAAAAGATGAAGGCAAACAGGAAATAAGGGTTGTGCAAAGGTCTGAACTCAACTGATGCTAAAGTATATGTTAGATGAAGATCAGCTTTAACCCACAATGTAGAAGGCCTGAAAACATATTAAGAATTTTAAGATTTCCTCACTAACTACCAATGAGACTTGTAACAGAAGTAATATGAATCTTACCTTTGACTTATGTAGAAGACCTTGTTGGCCATTTTAAAAGATGGAGCATGAAAAAGAGAAGATAGTAGACAGAGAACTAAAGAAGATTGTTTAATTAATTCTGGAAAAACAGGCGAAGGCTAGACCTGGAGTACATAATAGTGAGAACAGAAAAGAAAGACCAGACAAAAATTGTATTTGAGCAGCAGAATCAGTAGGACTCTCCTTGGATCAATGTTTCTCAAGGTATAGATCAAAGGCCAATATATCAGAATTACCAGGACGTTCAGTGAACTTACAGATTTCTGGGTTATGTCCCAGGCCACTAAGTCAGGATCTCTGCATTTCACATTTTTCTCAAAACTCCCCATTGCTTACACTAATGAAGAGGCAAGGACTAGCTGTTCTGAATATTAGGGAAAGAGAGGAATTAATGAGTTAAAATGCTTCCTTGCATTAGGAAAAACAAAATGATGTGTTCTGAACACTTGGAGCTTAACCTCCTTGAAAACTTTTTGTAGGATAAGTTCAAGACATAAATTTAAAGAGATCTGAGTAAGGAAGCTATTAAAAATGCATAAGTGGCTAAGAATCCCTAGGAAATGATGGGAAAGAAACATCAGAAGGAAGAGTCTCTGGTGAGAAACACTAAAATCTGTCATAGCACAGGTGAGAGACAAGGAATCCAGGAAATTAGAAGGGAAAGTTCTTGAGAGGTAGAAAATAAGTGTCAAAGATCCAAAGGAATAAGTGCTGAAAGTGTCTTTCAATTGATAAACAGGTGATTATTCAAGGTTGTTTGCTTTGAATGCAAAGAATATACAGAGGGAATGAGGAAGAGGAGATTTTGAAGATCGGAGAGAAAGTTAAAAAGCGACAAGTGGTCAAGTCTCTAATTGAATCAAATGGGATGTGAACCAAGAGAGCAACAGGAGGAATTAGCTTGAGCAGGAGGAGAAATATTTCTTCCATGGAGACAGAATGTAAGAAAATGAGCTGAAGTGCTAAAGTGCCAAGTATATTTTGGAGGGAGAGTAGGAAGAATTATCAAGGGAATGTTTGCACAATGGCTCCTTTATCTCTCTGAAGTAACAAGTGAGAGTATCTAAGACTAAAAAGAAAATAATGAGCCAGAAAGTCAACAACATGCACTGAACACTAATTATGTCACTTTTTCTTTACAGAGAGAAATCTGGCATCTCAGTGGCATTATGGCATCTTCCCCATTTTCACACTGTATTCTGGAAGAGGCAGGAACCAAAGCTGTCTGTCTGTCAACTCTTATGCTGGTGTTTCCTCTGGTGTTAGAAATTGCTGATATTAATGTAGCAGCATGACTGGGATAAAAATCAAAGTAAAAGAAACAAATATAGTGTGATCTGATTTTCTTAAACAGCAGTGCATTTTAAAAGGGAGTTAGTTCAATGGGAACCCGTCCAGTGGCACCACAAATGTAGCACTCTACGAGCATTAGAGTAGGAAAGACTATTTATTTACTTATTTGCATCATATAAATATTTTCTTCAAAATATCAAAATAATAAAACTGCCTTTCACCGCCCCCCCCCCATCTGCAATCGCTGTTATTTGGTTAGATCTAATCATTTGGTCTCTTCATGGACTTACAAAGAAGTAGGAATGGCTACAAAACAAAATGCAGATGCCAGAAACTCCCACTGCAACCAATAAGCTGGCAGTGGATGGATGAATCGGTGCTAAGCTAGAGGAAACTAACCTGAACTCAACTATTTTAGGAAAGCTGTATTGGATAAATCTCAACTCAAAGAATTCAGCTTTGCACCCCACTTAGATGCCTGTCTTTTGTATTATCCCACCTAAGAAGCTGGCTGCCCCCACCCCCACTGGCTAGTTCTTATTAATATGTGTGCCATAAACAGACAACCTTGAAAAAACTGTATCACATAAAATACTTACGTTCAGGTATTGGAATGAGTGGGATAAATTTGCTGAACACACTCTTTGTGATGGAAGGACTGGATACAAAGCAGGAATAATTGCCTTTGTCAGATGCCTCCACGTTTGCAATGTAGAGATTGCCATTTGTCTGAGACACAAACCTTCGTTTATCCATTGTGATAAATACAGGAAATTCATTTAGAAGCCAGCGGTAGCTAAGATCATCTAGAAGAAAATATTGTCTACTAAATATTAAGCTCTCCTCCAAAAGCAAAGATTCTGTTTTCTAATCACAAGCTGTCAAACAACACAAGAGAGGTTATGGTAGAGCAAATGTTGTAAGAAAGCCAAGACAAACTTGGTGCAAATTTTTTAGTAGCTATCACTTTTCATGAATATTATCAAAGTACTAAGTAATTACATTTATTTATCTATCTACTAGTGTACAGACTATTGGCATTCTTACTTCCATTTCATTGATAGGTTTAAGTGAAAATCAGGTTAAAAAACTTGCTTCGTATTTTTATGAATGCTAATTATAATTGGGATTTTAATCCAGGTCTAATAATTCCAAAGTCCACAATCTGTCTGTCCTACCGTATTTTGTAAATAAGTTCAAAATGACTTAACATATTATAGCTTTATATCTTTTCCCTTTCTGTATTCCTATTTCAAATTATGGATTTAGAAATGAGTTTGCATAACCTGTTGTGGTCATATTAAAAAGTAAAAACAACAGAAATGGAAAAGCATATTACTGGTTTTCTTAAACATTATGAAATATATCATATGGTTACTCAGCATTGAAATTTCATTGGCTGATCATACCAGGCAGATCAAAAATGGAATGTCTTTCTTAATTTGGAACATACCAGACAGAACAAAAATGAAATGTCCTTCTTAATTTGTTGCTTTTCCACTCGTTTTCTATTTCTGCTGTGAGGAAAAACTCTCCAGTAGTCATTCAACAAAAGTACATGATGAAACTATAGACGAGGCATACTTCTAGGTCACAAATATTACTCCCTTTAAAATAGATTGTCCAAGTGAAAACAGTGGCTGCTAGGAAGAGTGCAATTAGAAATTCAGATTTTAATTAGATCAGAAATATATATTCTCTAATTTACTTATTGAACAAACAGGATCTCCAATGTGACATTAAACAATATAGATATGGCCTTTGCCCTTGTGGGACTTGTAACATAATCTAAATTCAACTAACAAATTTTGACCTAATGACGATGCCATTCACTTAGACAAAATAATAACTGCAATGTGTCAGAAGCTATCAACTGTCATTAAAACAAAAGAAGAAATCTTCTACCATTATTACACAGGGGAACAAAGGCCTTGCTAGGTTGAGTGATTTCCCTAAAGCCATACAGCAAGGAGGAGCAAGAACCAATAGTATCACCTTCCTCCTTTCCTACCATCACCAAAATAAACTGTGCCATGATCATAAACATAGCTGCCCTGGCTCCCTGACTTAAAATGATCTTAATGAGATCATTTTAGCAATCAAGAGGTGAGCCCTAATCTAGTTCTCACAAAGATTCAATGGACTATCTTCTTTTCTATACATTTCTGTGTCCATTTTCCTGCCCCATGAAGTTGATTAAATCAGACATCTTTTTTTTTTTAATATTTTTTTTTAGCTGTAGATGAACACAATGTCTTTATTTTATTGCTTTGTATGTGGTGCTGAGGATAGAACCCAGGGCCCCACACATGCGAGGCAAGCGCTCTACCACTGAGCCACAATCCCAGCCCCAAAATCAGCCATCTTTGAAAAAGCCGTTGCCTGTTTTACTCCCACCACTGTACATGGATTAAATAATAGTTTACCATAAAATTAATTTTTCAGTAAGCGTAAGTGCCAGCACATGTTTTAAAATGTTGCTTTTATCCATGGATATAAAAGACTTGTAACCCTTGCCCCAGGAGAGTCTGAACCATACATATTATGGGAGAAATTTTGTTTTGGACAACTGCAGTGCATTTAGCTAGTTTTATTGTATTACTTTGAATTGCATCATTTATTTAGCCCTGCTAAATAATGTATCTTTCTCCTGGAAACACACTTGAAGTACTTTTGTGTGCCCTGGAGGAGTAATTTGCAAACGTTTTCAGAATGTTTTCATGCCTTTATAAAAACTAGCCTTGACAGCATAGTTAACCTAGACCAGCAAAATCACCAGAGCTTCTGATTTGTACTTCAACATAGTAAACTATAGGTTAAACATGTTCAGAAAGAAATTCATATCAATTTATACATATTGTGAGTTAATATACTCCCTACCCTGCTCTTCTGCTCTTGTTTATTTTTGTGTTGACCTTTATTAGTCTGTTGAGATTCATTCATAATCATATTCAACTTACCAGGAATTATTTTTCTTTTTGGTCCCGGGGATTGAACTCAGGGCACTCAACCACTGAGCCACATCCCCAGCCCTATTTTGTGTTTTATTTAGAGACAGGGTCTCACTGAGTTGCTTAGTGCCTGAGGCTGGCTTTGAACTTGCGATTCTCCTGTCTCAGCCTCCCAAAGTCCTGGGATTACAGGCATGCTCCACTGCGCCAGGCAAGAATTATTTTTCTTAAGAGTATTCCCATTTTCCTGTCCAATTTTAAATTCATACATAAGCCTATTATTAAGTATTTTATATTTGGTCAATAAAACTCACCCTTCAACTGATGGGCTTTTCTTTTCCTCCCTATTCTTACTCTCTAAAAATACAAAGATATGGTTTATATTTTATAAGATATAGTTAAACCATTTTTGATAATTACATTGACATAAAATAGGCTGGAAATATAGCATTGTGTTCTGATTCAAGATTCTAGGAGTTTAAAAAGCCTCATGCATTTATGAATTACTTACCTAGAAATCTAAAGTTTATTCTTATATTAAACTTATCTCCTGTGCATACAACTTAATGAACTTAACGCAATCAATTTAATGAACAAATTTATTTTTTCTTTCATTATCTTACTCTCTCATTCCTCAAGTATTTATTAAGCACTTATTTTGTGATAAGCATTAAAATCATTTGTATATCAGATGTTGTTATGATGTTGTTATAAAATTGAACAAGTATTCTGAAATGCACATTTGTGATTGTTCCTGATAAATAAGTAGCATAATTCAGATCAAATATCTCCCCTTAGGAAAACTATATAGTACCTAAATTCAGAGGGAAATGTAAAGACTATGACAAATGAGATGTACTTTTGGATCTTTTTTTCTGTGCATAAATGAGAAATAACATCTCTATAGTCATGCATTAAAAATCTTTGGCTAGGGATGTGGCTCAGTGGTATAGTGCCTAGCATGAATGAGGCACTGGGTTCAATCACTAGCATTGTAAAAAAATACGAAATACAAAATAAATAAAAGCCTCAAATCTTTAATGTAATAAGATGTACTGAATAATAATTGTGGGCCCAAAATATTAAATACACTTGATTATTTTGTTTACCTTGATAATAATTCATAGAAATTACATATCTATTTTACCATTTTCAAATACACTATTACATTTGAAACTCAAAACAAGCTACATGGAAGTAATGGCACAGGAGTTATTATCCCCAAAGTTTAAATAAGAAAACTAAGATAGATATGTCTACTGATAGTAAGGACTGATTCCCAGATTATCACCAGGGCAATAGGGCTTTAGAAATACAAATAGTTCTATGTATAATATTCTTAGATATTCAGAACTCAACAACAGATTTCTTTGCACCCTTAGTCCAATAAAGTTCTAGGCTTCAAAACACAACACTTCAATTTAACTGCATTAAGGAGCAAGGAAGATTTATAGCATAGAGATGGTATATATGGTTGAGGGTACCATGTATTATGTTCAGAGATATCATATAGCTGTTAATAACATAAATTGAAAGTGGATGGAGAGCTACTCAGATTTTATTCTGTAATTAATGCATTTCTTAGACTCATTTAAAAACAATTTAGTTTTAGTTTTTGCTTTTTCCACATATGCATATATTATCTTCATCAAAAGGTAATTGATTTAATCATTTTAAGTTTCTCCAAACCATTTTTTTTGGTCCATGAAATTCTTCATTCAGCCCAGTGGTTAAGAAATCATAAAGACTGAAATCAGAACTTACTTTAAATAAATCTCAGAGCTTGTAACTTGGACATCTTCCTCCCCCTTTCCATCTACTCTAATTTTCTAGGTAATCACATGCAGCCCAATGACTTTAAAAATATATGATGATAAATCACAAATTGATATTTCACAGATGTCATCTGTGAGCTCCACACATATAGAGTTGACAATATGACTTGCATTTGGAAGTTTAATAGACATTCACATTTAATGTGTCCATATGTATTCCTTCAGCTTAAGTAATGGCAATTTCATTCATTCAGGAGCTCATGACAAAAACTTTGAAGCCATGCTTAACTTCTGCATTTCTCTTTTACTTCACATAAAATCTACTAGTAATTCCTCTTGGCTCCTCCTTCAAAATATATCTTGAATTTAACTAAAGGGTATGTAAAATTAAACATAAAATTAAATATATTTGATTTATCTGGAATATATCCAGAATTATCTTTCCACCTGTACTACCGCCACTCTGGGCCATTGTATACAATACCTCTAATCTTCTTCTTCCAGTAACAAGTTATCTTTTCATAACTGAAGTAATGTTATGTGACTCCTTTGCTCAAAATCATCCAGTGTCATTCTCATTTGAAGTACAAGCCAAAGCACTTGCCATGAATGACGGGATCCATCACGATAGGGCTCTAGTTCCTCTCTCATGCCATTTCTTGCTGCCTTCTAGCTTATTCACTCTAAAGGAACCACTCTGGCTTTCTTGCTACATAATCTGCCTGGAATGTCCTTCTCTCAGAACCTGGCATCATTAGCTCTTTCATTTCCATCAGTCATTTATTTAAAGGTCCCTTCTCATTGAGGCCCATTTAAAAAGTTCAACCATTCCCTCAACTCACCCTCTCCTCCCCTTCCCTGCATTATGTATTTCTCCCTAATATGTATCTAAAATACTAACCATGCTGCATCTCTTAATTCTTCATCTTATTTATTGTTTGTCTGTCCCAGCAGAAAGTCTATGAAAGCTGGTAGCTTTTCTATTTTGCTCTGAGGGGTTACTGTGGCATAACAGTGCCTGGTACATAGAAAGTGCTCACAGGAGATCTTCTAAGTCCACAAGTAAAGAAATAATGCCTATCCAGTATTGAATTTCAGATGTAGTCATGCATGCCTGTTACCTTGTTTGTAGGAAATACAATGAAGCTGAGAGGATTTTTTCTACAGGGTAGTAGTTCCTTAACAAAAGGCCTATTTTCTCATTGAAAGGTTGTCATAGCATTTTAAATTTCATATGTTCTTCCTGTATTACTCAAGTAATCATCTGTATATATGTATTTATACAATAGAGTTTTGGTATATACATAATTTTCAGGAAATACATATATATAATTTTGTGCAAGGTACATATATGTTTATATGCATGTGCACACACATACATATCAGATTGATACATTCCACACAAAATTGATTATATCAGCCCATTATGTTTCATTCTATGTGAAGATGTTTGAAGTAAAATTTATGATATAAATAGTATAAAACATTATTTTCATTATTAAAAATTTTATATATCATCTCAAGGGGAGATTTGATAAATAAATGAAAATAAGTATATGAATCATTCTTCTTTTAGATAATGCTTTCCTGGCTTTTATTTTACTGATATTATATTATAGAAAATGTATACAGAGCTGAATCTCATAACTGATGATACTCATTTCACTCCTTTTCTAAAGTGATGACTCTTCTTGCATCTTCGTGTTCCTGAAGAGATTAATAATTTATTACATCTTTATCCATTTATAGTATTTAGTTTCAGTTCACAGTATGTTGTAGGTGTTAAATTATTAAGAAAATGATTGATTATATATCATGCCTTGATGCTGTTCTAGTTCAGGAATAGTTTCTCAAAAATCTCCTATAATTTTTTCCATGTAACAGGAATTTTAATGAGAACACAATCCAATATATATATACTGTTTATAAAATGAAATGATCAAAGCTCCTTGGTTTTAGGATCAAGTGACTAATGAACCAATAAAGAAAGTGTCTATAACCACTAGAAAGTGATGCATTACAAATTTATGCAAATACTATGTCTCATTTAATTAATGATGAGCCATGATCATTGAGTTAATTAGACTTTTAATAAATGTATCATTATTACTAGAAAAATGGAAGCTTGCCATTCATTTCATAGGTGCTTATAGACACAGAGACACTGAATTTACCTGGAAAGTGGTACGGGGGGTCACAGAGAAGCACCATTCCTTTTCCTTCTTTTACTCTGACCTCAGGGCGTTCCTCAGGTGGGAAAGGATCAAGATCTAATTATAAAAAAGGAAAAGGAAACCATTCACTTTTTGGCCAAGAGAAAGAGATAGTCATTAAATATTACCTTTCAGTAACTAACTCTCGCTTGAGATACAATGCTCCTCATTTGCACATGCCAAGATTTTTACACAGGATCCAAGAGTTCTGTCTTAAGTGCAAAACCTATGGATACTGGTAGCAACCTGTGTAAGAATTCTGACAACTCTGAAGATTACAAATATCCTGTGAACTTTTGTTTCAAGTTTAAGGAGAGTATCAATAAGGAAGTAAAATGGGATGGGGCAAATCAGAGATCTACCTAAGAAAATAAGTAAAGAGGCATGCTTAGAGGAACTGACTCATTTGAAGGTTTATATTTCCCTACTAGAAGGAGGATTTGGATATTAAAAGGAATGAGTGTAAAAGGCAGAATCTTAGTTGAGAAGGTGAATGTGACCAATTGTTTGCTCCTTTTCAAATTCTGGGTTGTCTTGATTCTAATTTTCTTTACTCTTTTTTATGTATTTGAAGCTTTTGTTTTGCTTTATTCCTAGATTCTGCGCCACTTTAATTCTTCATTTGTTTTATGGATATTCATTCTGTTGGAGTCCTACCTCTCCTTCTGGTTCTCATCTATGATCTGTCCCCAAATTATATCTTTTTTTTTTTTTTTACTTCCCTTAATATATTGCTTACCTCTGAAAATCCATCTCTTCTGATTTTTACCTTTATACAAAGAAATATTCACATTGACATCTCAAGTCCTGATGTCTTACTTGAATGCCATCCCTATGTTCAATTGCTTACTTGACATTTCAATTTGGGTAACTTCATATTACAACAAACTCTGCATATGAAACAACCATCTTATGCTTCCTCCAATCTTTTAAAGTGGGGGTTTTCTTTCTCCCATTCCATTTTTAACAAGCACAGAAAGTATCGGCCCTTTTTACTGGACTTTTCTTAAAAAAATATTTAAGGTCTTCTTTCCTTTAGTGCAATGTAACCTGTTAATTATTTCTCAAAATTAGTATTTATCATTTACATTTCATTTTCATTACAGTAATTTAAATTTACTGTTCTTTCTAATCCTGTCTGACCCCCTTGTGGTGGTCACTGCCATGTAGTATTTTTTCAAACACTATTCTCATCTTATAATCTATTTTGCAAAGGATATAAGTACTGTCTTATAAAATCAAAGTGGATATCATTTGGTTCAACTCGTCTCCCTATGTACAATAAAAACAACCTCTAACTTTAGTTTAACACAGTATTTCCCAACAGTTTTTAATTATTTGCTTCCTTAAGGTGAAAATTTTTATTTAATCAAAGTTTAAAATAATCACATTAATTAAAATATAATAATAATTATTTCTACTAGGATAATTTAAATATTGAGGAATAAGATATTGTCAGGTAGGGTTGAGCGTTGGAAAGCCACAAACCATAACATTATAATGCCTAAGATGTTTCCTTTCCCTAAGAACCAGTTTGCACTCCCTTGGAGGTACTAATGCATGCCTCAGCACTTCCAGTGGTGCTAGTTTTTAGAGCTCTTTAAGAACCTTCAGAACATGGTCTCAGTTTATTTTACAAAATTATCTTTCATAACTTTAGGTGCATCAAAACACTCTATGTGATTATTTGATCTCTTGAAAGATTTTTCATCTCCACACAATTAAACTCCACTCATCACCAAAGACCCACCTCATCTATGTTGACTGCCTTTTGCTACACTTTCTTCCTGATTTCTCTTCTTGCTGAATTTTTATGGTAGCACTTATTGATAACTATCTCAAAAGTCACAATAGAATTTCTGCATTTCAACTGAAAACTATCAAACATGTCTGACCTGTCTCACGAAATATATCCTGCCAACCTGTGTAGGGGCAGGAATGTGTCTTCTCCAACAACCCACACAGCAAGCATTCAGTCCTTCTGTTGGAATGGTGGAGCAAGAGACCATTTTCACCGGGAGAAGCACGTAGAAGGATTTTAACAGGATAAACGAAGCCAAAAGAGTTGATCATCATAGAATTAGCCCTCTAGTTTATATAGAATTTTATCAATAATTAAAACACATCTAACTCTCATTTCAGCAAATAAAACCACCCCTTTTAAAGTTACAACTACTTACATCCAAAGCTCAGGATTGCTTCGGTGCTTCTGACCATCCCATAGTTATTTGATGCCAAACAGTAGTACGTTCCAGCATCTTTCTGTTTGTCAGGATTGTTGATGACAAGGTTTCCTCCCACCATACTATATCGGTCACTTGTCAGATCAACATCTCCGTTATTCATTCTCCATCTGTGAGACAAAGATATTCATGTCATATCAAAGGTCAGGAGGCCTGGAAACTTTACTGGGCTGGCATTGTTCTAAAATGACTTGGGTACAGCTCCATGTAATGTCAGATAATGAAGTTTGCAACTTGAGTTGGTAATTCTTCATACTCTATAATTGAGTACCTAGGGTTATGATATATAATTTAACTCAGGTACAGAAAGGTAAATGTTAAATTACATGACATATTACCTCTTTTTTTTTAAATGAGACATACCAAATAACAAATATTTTGTTGAGTTTTACTCCATAAGTTGATTTCTTAGCAGATAAACAAGAGTATATCTGACTATAAATGATAGCAACTAATGTACTAGATTTATACATATATAGATATGTTCTATGAAATATTAAAATCATTGTTATAGCAAAAATAAGATATAAAATATCAATATCTGATTTTTAAACAGCAAAGAAATTTTTCGGTGAAATAAACTAATTAAAATTCTACTTAGTAAGTGGTATATTCTGACCACTAGAGGGTGATCATACAATTTGAAAATTATAAGATTCCATGGGGTCTTTTAATTCTAAGCCCCAATAAATTAGTTAAATCAGATTTCCTCAGCCTAGAGTGAGTGATCACTTGTGCCTTTTCTCATTATTTAAGTATTATTTTTGTCAAAGAGATTTTTTTACTTGTTTTATAATCTTGTAATTGATGAAAATTGCAAATAAATTGATTAGAAAGAGTGATTTAACTTTCTTGGTGAGGTAATAAGAAAAATGCACATAGAATATAGTTTTCAATCACAATGACCACCTCAAAATTTTATATTCATTCTGTATGAGCATTTATCCTTTAAGGTTTCATATCTTCAGGAAGGTCAAAAGACGAGAGCCCTAGTCAGTAAATTTAAGTAGTAGAGCCTGTGGCCACATCGTTCATTGCTGGCATATTTCTGATAACCAAGAATCTTGCCAAAATGGCCTGATGACTTTAGAACATTATTTTTACTAAATCAAATTTACTAGAACATATTCAGTTATAATCTTTATAGTAAAGAGGGTAATTTAAGAAACAAGCATAGAAAGCAATGCTTTTTGCATTTTCAAAACCTACGTAATTCCAGTCCAAGGAATAAATCTGCCTTCCTTCCTTCAGTTGATGGTAACATTGTCCCTGTCCCAACCACCCAGTGCTGTTGCTTAGACTTTTCAAGGCAATGAGTTTCTTTGTTGAGCAACCCCAACTGTTGTGATTTCTCCCCCATTATACAGTCTCCACATTTTTGTCTATGGTCTTGGCTTTCTCCCTAGGGACCTGATTCTGCCTCTGATGTAACCATTAAGTTTTGCTGTTTGGGTAAGTTCACTGGTCTATTTTCAGAAACACACACTATTGTTGCAATTCCTTTTGTATTGCTTTAAATACAGCTTTTACTGTAGTGCTTGTTGCTTTGAGGGTAGGGGGAAGATAATGGAGGCCTCAGGGCTACAACGTGGGAGATAAAGTTCCCTGTTATAACTCCTCCCTCTCAGGACGTTGTCATGAATAACACGTTCTCATGGAACATGCTATAAATATCAAACTACTATGTGAATGACAGATTGCCTGATTACTAAGGTTAGTGTGGCTTGCTTGGAATATTAAATAAATTTAAAAACTTCAAGTGTTCTTTTCCATGAGACTAGTTGCACCATATATTTTTTTCTTTTTCTCTTTCTCTTTCTTACTTCTTTATTTATTGATTTGTTTTTATGTTTTGTGGTTAAATGTGGACTGTCTTCACAATAGGATTAAACATCAACCTGGCTGCTCCAGCTGTCTACATTCATACTGGCCAAGGTGACCTGGGGATTTCAGTGCAGGGGCAACCTGTAGGAGGGAGGTGGTGGTACATTTGCTAAGCAAAGTTTTCTTGTCACTGTCTCTGCTGAGGGGAATGGGGCAAAATAAACATAACTCTGCCCATATTGTTTTTCTAGCACACTGAGAACAGCCCCTCCATTTTGTTGACACCATTCTAGTCTGGACACTGAATTGCCAAGGTTTCTTGTAGGAATGTCCAGGACAGAGTGTCACAGAATAAGCATCACTGAAATAGTTTTTGAGATTCTATCAACCTATTTAGATAGATAAATACTAAAAAAATTAAGGACTACTTTGGAAGTTATAAAACTTGTGTTTTCATACTGAAACTGAGATTTACTAACTCAAAAGCAAGTCAATTTACTTACTGCGGACTTAGCTTCTTCTTCTGTAAAATAGTCTTGGGTTGGATCTCCTCTATAGTTCCTAGTAGCTATACTAGTCCATGACCAGGACTATGTATATAGACTCCCCTTATATATTGCTTAAGGGTAGCAATAAGTCTAGCCCATAAAATATTTTACAACAAATGTATTTATATTGTACTCTCATGCATGAAATTGAAACAGTAAAATAATTTCAAAGGTTTGGTGATTTTATGTCTAAATTCATATTTTAAGAATAATTTTGTAATTATAGCCAGTGGCAAGAGAAAATGAGTTCAATTAGAATTAAATGAGGGGAAGGGCATATTTTTCTTTGATATTAACTTTTTATAACAATAGAAAGCTATTTTCCTATCCAGGAATGAGAGTCTACTATGAAAATTAAAGTTGTTGAGTGACAACCTTCAATTAAGTTGGTTGATATTAACCCATTGCAGCCCCTAATTTTCCCATCAATCACCTGCTTTATCTTCATGGAATCATTTTGAGTGAAATTCAAATCCATTGGTGTCTGGTTAGTTTTAAATTTTATTCTTTGCATCACACTAGAAACTGCTAGCATTCTTTTCTGAGCTACTTGAAGCAGGAAAACTCACTGCAATTTTTTCTAAAGCTATTTTTTATAGCATAAACATGTAACTCAGAAAAATTAGAAGGGATACATCGAAATAGATTGTCCAATAGGTAGATATATTTAAGAAATTAGTTCTGTTATCTGGAACACAGACTTAAAAGTATTGAAAAAGTAATGCTTTCTAGAATTATCTATGAAAGCTTTATAAATGTAGTTAACATAGAAGTATTATCCATGATATACAGGTATGACTTTTTCAGGACAATGAGACACATTACTTGTAGACTGGAAAAGGGCTTGCTCGTGCCCTACAGTTTAGTGAAACTTTTCCTTCCAGTGATTCTTCTGGATAGATGGTATTGATTGGTTGCTCTTCAAAAATTGGTCCAAATCCTTTGTCTTCTTCAGAAACTGTGAGAAAAATACAATTATTTTATATGTCAAAGAAAATCTGTACACACTGAAAAGAAAGTAGTTTTAGAAAATGGCAGAAACATATTCTCCATTTTAATTCAAAAAAGATATTACCTTCATGACCCTGATGAAAACATGCAGTTCTGTATCCCAAAATTCTCTCCTATCCATCCCTCATCATTTTCTTAAAAGTACCTGGTGATTCCATGCTTAACTACTTCCAGTTCCTCAAGCCATGCTTTCTTGTGCCTGGGCCTTTACATATGCTTTTCCTCTTTCTAGAACCACCACTCAACTCTTCTGCTAAAATTTATATGGTCCTTTATGATCTGGTCATGGAGTTAGTTCCTTCAGGAAGCTATCTTCTGCCCCTCCTGGTTCTAGCTGACTCTCTTTTGTGTCCCCATAGCTCCCTATACCAGTAATAGTACATAGCATACCCAATGTGATTCTTGAGGCAAATTTCTGTCCCATTAGATGGTCAGTGCTTGGGGACAGGTGGCTATGTCTTTAATCTCTGTATACTAGTCTCCTAGTTTGGTGTGTGTGTGTATGGAATACACATGCTTTAAAAGCTTATTACAAGAAAACAAACAAATTTCTAGAAGCTCTGGGGAAATTAGTCTCTTTTCTGGGTCCCTATTTATTTATTTATTTCCTAAACTTGTGACCAGCACTGGTACTCAGCAACATTTAGAACAACTCAGAAACAAATCACATAAGTGCAAGACTGACCAACTGGTTTGAAATTCATCACAACATCAACATTGTGAAGAAATTGTTCCCAACAGTCTGTCCTTTCTGGAAGCAAAAGTGACAAGATGAAGAGAAGGGACTCACTCAGGCAAATGCCACTTAATGCAAATGCCATGCTGGCTTTTTATCTTCTATAACATCAACTTTGAAGATGAAAGATCTATTCCAACTTACTTTAACAAACAGTTTATGTATGTCATTTAAGTTTTGCCACATACCATTTATCAATGTGCCCTTGGACAAATTCATTAAGCCTCAATATCACCTTAATTAAAGAGGAATTATGAAATCTATCTCATAACGTTATTATCACAATTATTTTGAGACATGCATGGAAGACAGTAGTAGTGTACCTACCTGGATATAATTATTAATCAATAAATACTTTTATGTAAAAATTCTCATGAACTTACCAATACTTTCAAATATTAATTTATATTTTTATGTATATCTACTCTCAGACAATCACAAAGCTCCTAAAAGACAGAGACAACTTGTACTACTCTTATATTACAGCTATGGTGCTATTAGTATTATGTAATCTTGGATACTCAATACATATGTGTTGTACACAGAGATAACTATTAAAGTTCTTAAGGTAGTTTTCTCTACTATGAAGCATTAATTTTTCTAAACAAACTCAAAATGGTTCAAAGAGAGTTGCCTCAGTTTTAGCTGAAATGCCCAAATTGCCATTCAAGAATTTATAGACCTCAGCCACATTTCATAACCACCATGCCATTTCATATAGCTAGTAAATTGTTCAGAGCACCTGGGATTTATCTCCAGAAATTCACTTTTCTTTTTCCTCCTCCTCCTCCTCCTCCTCCTCCTCCTCCTCCTCCTTCTTTTGTACTGGGGATTGAACTCAGGGGTACTCAACCACTGAGCCACATCCTCAGCCCTATTTTGTGTTTTATTTAGAGACAGGGTCTCGCTGAGTTGCTTAGTGCCCCACTGAAGATGCTGAAGCTGGCTTTGAACTCACAATTCTCCTGTCCCAGCCTCCCAAAGTGCTGGGATTACAGGCGTGCACCACCGCTCCCAGCACAATTCACTTTTCTAGCTGCTATTTTATGCAAGATACTTGTACTACATGGCTTCTACATTTATAAAGAAAAGAATAGGGGCAAATGTCCTTGGGACCCCATGGGCCTACCATAATGATAAATAAGATCACGAATGCAAGGGATTTATAGAAGCCTTCTGCTAATGACTTTGAAAGTGCTGACTTTGGCTGACTCTAGTTCTACATCCTTCTTGAGGTTGAGAAAACCAGGAAAAAAAAGAAAAAATAATATATATATAATGCTTTCTGCTTCACTTCTAATAATTTTACTGATGATGCCCACTACTTTCTGGCTTTTCAGAATGTAAGAGCAGACCAGGGGAAAATGAGAAATGAATCCAAATCCCTGATGATTAAAGACTTTTTTTTGTACCTAGGGTCTAGATTTTCCAATTTTTGAGAGAAATGACCTTATGCTTATCTATGATAAAAGTCATGCTATTTTTCTTCCCACTTGGACAACTTCAAAAGCACTTTCTTGAGACTCTCCCAATTTCACAGCTTTTCTGACTGGAGTAATTTAGTAATACCCACTGATTTGGAGACCCTGCTGTTCTTCCCAATGCAAATAATAAAAATGCTCAAAAAGATAAACAGAGAAGTACACTTTTATCAGTATATTTAAGTTCTCTTTTTAAGGGCAAGATAACTTCTATTTCCACTTTAACCTTTGATAAAGTGATTTGAGTGTGAATTATTTTAAAATCCTAATACGTATATATTTATAACACTAAGAAATATTTTTAGTGAGTAAAAAGTTCATAACTATTTTAAGTAAATTGCATTTAATTACAAGCATAATGATGATGTCATTATCATTATTACCAGTAGATAAGATCATCAAGTTTTAGAAGGAATGGATGTGTGATGTGGTTATGCCTACAATGCACACCCAAGATCATTGATCTACACTGGAATAGATCTTGAGTTTCTGCTACCTACAATAATACTAGGATAAGAATCTCAGATGGTTGCCTTGGAACTAGTTTGATGAACTTCAGGTTAATGTCCTTAGTGCAGTTGATGATCTGGTCTTTGTTATAGCAATGAGTTTTAGAAACAACAGTAAAAGCATGATCCATGAAAGAAAAAAAATGGATAGGTTGGATGTTAATGAAAATCAAAAATTTCTGCTCTGTGAAAGCCACTGTTAAGAAAATCTCAGACCTTCAAGGGTCAGGGGATTTTCCTTTGGACTTTCTCAAAGTTACATTCCACAAGCAACAAACTGGAGAAACTTATCTAACTGAATATCTTATTGAATAATAGAGAATATAGTAGTAATCACGTAAGACTTCATAAAATTTAAACTAGAAAGAAATGGATGTATGATGCAGTTATGCAAGTAATGTAAACAGAAGACCACTGATCTGCAGGAGAACAAGAAACAGGAACTATGTTTAAAACAGAAGCTAAGCATAGTCTAAAAATACACTCCCCTTTCTTCATTGGATAGATTCTTCTAAAGAGAAGAATCAACTTCAACATCTCAAGCTAATAGAAAATATTAACACTTTAAATCACTCTTTCTTTTGCAGTATTCTTCATGTGGAATCATTTATTTTCTAACATGTGACTGTCATAAGTCTATAGTGAAGTATTTTTCTTAAATTTTATCAAAATATTAATAATAAAAAATCATTTGTGCATATTTGCTGTCAAATTTACAAATATGAATGATAGGCAAGTGTCACTGATTTTTCATTGGTGCTATTTTTAATCTCAAAATCGATGTAATCTGTCTGTTGTAGAATCGAAAATATGATTGCTTCATTTCTCAGTATGTGGAGATGGTCCTCTATAATCTTCTTATTCTACTTTATTTCTGGAGATTGAAAGTAAAATAAAATTTGTGCTGGAGAGTTATTTTTATTCATTTTATATCTATATTGAAACAAATTTCAATTCTCATTCTGAAATATGTCATTTCAATCCATTAGCTATTAAACATAATTTGACATAAGTATGTTGTAAGAAGAATCTCAGAAAAATGTATTAGAAAAAAAGCAATGGCATAAAAATTTGAAGAGAGTCTAACATTGAAATTTTTAGAATATTTACAATATCCTAATCATTATAGGGTCGGGTGCAAGCTCTCTTGAAATACAATAACCTTTCTGAGACAATATTTAAGTTGTCTCAAAGCATATTTCTAGACAGTACAGATCCTTGTCTTCACTGCCAATCATTTCCTACTGATAAAAGAATAAAGATGTTTGATGTTTAGAGCTTAGCTTTGAACACTTTGGTGCTGTAGTCTTTTAGAGTCATGAGTAATAGGTAATATTGCAATAATTTATCATAAACAAAAATGCAAACTGTGCAGAAATACTGTTTGAAATTCAGAATGAAAACTAGAGTCAGGTTAACAGAAAGCTTAAGTGGACTAAATTCTCCTTTGCTTGGCTTTACCTGCCCAGGCAGAGCCTATTACATCTCCATAGCCACTTTCTGGACCACTGCCCATTTCTAAAATATATAGACTTTGTGACTTATACAAGTGGCTTGGCATCTTCCCACAGCTACTTAAGATCTGCCTTCATCCTCAGATGTAGCATGCTCCAGCTGATGCACCTACTTCAAGAACCCAGACTATCCCAGGCTGCTCCTCGTCAATCTTTCCTTATTTGAGGGGGATACATTGGGTACTGAACTTAGGGGCACTCACCCACTGAGCCACATCCCCAGCCCTATTTTGTATTTTATTTAGAGACAGGGTCTCACTGAGTTGCTTAGCACCTTACTTTTGCTGAGGCTGGCTTTGAACTCGTGATCCTCCCCTCTCAGCCTCCTTAGCCACTGGGATTACAGTCATGCACCACCACGCCCAGCCTCCTAATTTATCTTGATAAATGGAGCTATGAGTGACCTATCACAAATAATAAAATAGTGATAATCACTGTAAAATATTACTCATATAAAAATGTAATAAAATATAAAAATAATGCTAAATAACCACTGTAAATCTAACTGAAATCCAGGAAATTTGGGTGCACATGCTGTAAAGACATGGGAAATTCCCTGTCTGCCCTTCCTCTAACCAAGCGATGAAAAGAATTATATTTTTTAATATTAGCTTTGTATATGATAGAGTCCTATCAAGATGCAAAGTATAAACTACAGATTATTTTACATTCTAATTTTTATGAAGTAAATATTACTGTTTTATTTCTTTACTTTATACTTTTTGTCACTGAATTATAAAGAAATTTAAAAATTTTTATTTTTTGGTTAGCCTAGATGAAAGTTGGTCCTGAAATAGCTGCAGGTTGGTTTTTGTTTCTTTCTGATAGAAAGATAATTGCAGATGACAAATGGAAAAGCATTTAAAATAAGTAGTTACTTTCAAATGATATTATTATTATTATTATTATTATTATTTGTGTGTGTGTGTGTGTGTGTGTGAGTCAGCTTTGTGTGGCTGTAACCAATATTCCTGACAAGAGCAACTTAGAGGAGAAAAAGTTTATTTTGGGCTCATGGTTTCAGAGGTTGTCTATGGTCAGTCGACTCCATTGCTCTGGGCCTGAGTGAGCCAGAGCATCATGGCAGAAGGGTGTAGCAGATTCAGAAAACTGCTTAGCTCATGTAGCCTACAGAGTGAGGCACCAAAATATAAACCCCAAAGGCATGACCCTGCCGGGGTCCAGCCCCAGCAGGTCCAGGGGTCCTTGATTTGGCATGTAAGTTGTAGCACTGGTTGCTAAGATTCTTCCTGATTTTTCAATCTCTGATCATTACGCAGTGGCTTTTTTAAGTTACCAAGTTTACTGTGTTCATTAAGCACATATTTTGCCAGTCACTATGCTACAATCTATCACTGCAAATTTTTTCAGTACTCACAACAGTCCTAATTTTTACATAGTGGAAACTGAGGTTAACGAAAGTAAAATAATTTACACAAAAAAATTCAAAAGATAAAAGTTAGTGAGAACTAGACTGAAGGTGCAAAGCCAGGTTGGTCTTATTCTAAACTCTGCATTTGTTTACTACATACCATGCTGCTTCTATTTCTGCAAGGGCTCTTGAGTATTGAAAGTAGAATACAAAGTAGCAGGATTTTCCATTGTTCAATATATTTTGAACAATAAATTTGGCAACATCTGTAGGCTCCTAATTAAACCCAATCTTAAGGTTCCAACTTCACCAACTTTAGTTTTCTCTCTTGTAGCAATGCAAGCAGTTTTCAAAAATAAGTTAGCTACAATATTTCAAGTATTACTTCAAATTGTTTTAGCATAGCATTGTTGCAAAGCATGTAGGAAGAGAATGCAGACCACATTGCATGTTTTCCATCTGCCACAGTCCTATTTGTGATTTATTCACTTTGCCAATTGAACAAGTTTCCTTATTATCTCATAAAAACCATCATATAAATTTCCTAAGTTATCTAACATTAAAAATTTGCTTTCAGGTTTAGAGAGGTAATAACACAAAGCAGAAATAAAACATGATTTAAATGAGAAAAGCTATTGAAAGGGTTTTCCCTTTCATCAACTTACCTCCATGACCATACCTTCTGTGCCATGTAAACTCTAAAACAAAAAGAAAAAAACCAATTTTGACCTAAAGCAATTCTTTGAGTTGTGGTTTCAAACATTACTAAAATAATTGAGATGTTAGTTAATGACACAGTAGAATCAGTCCTTCAAATTTAAGGTAGAAATATCTCTACATCTGTACAGATGTTTTATTCTTATCTTTACATTTTATAGTTGCAGCAACAAAGTTTGTAATCCATAAAATTAATTTGAATTTTTGGTACTAACAAGATAATTTTTATTTCATCCACATACATAAGACTTTGAAATAATAACATTATATTTTTTCTTTATTTATATTACATATATGTATACATATTATGTTATGCAATTATATGTGTGTATGTGTATAATTATTATTGCTATAAAATACATAGTTACCACTGTCATTAAAATTCTTAAGCAATAATAAAATTCTCTTTTTTGGATTCTGGAGTGAGCATAATAAAAATTACCACCCAAAATAAAACACTATTTTCATTTCCTTAAAAATACATTAAGAATAGGATAGAGTGTTCCTCAGTTTTATCATTAAAGCAATCAGTGAGGATTAATGTAAAGGGAGGAGGCACAGCCATGTCTTGAACTTCAGCAACTCAATGAGTCTGTATTGAGTTAAGGTCATCGAGATGAAGGTATCAGAAAGACTGATTGCTAGAAAACACTACTTCCAGATAAATATATGATGAATATGATGCATCTTTCCTTGAAGGAAATATCTGAGTGGTTGATATTCGTTTTCAAATGACAGACCTATAATGTTTGAAACTGAACACTCCCACAACTATTCTGTTATTGCAGGTGTGTCTACATACATTGTAAATTATTTTAAACATTATTTACCTAAGATTGATTAATTTGGTAAAATATATGTACAATTCAATATTGTGTTGGACCCACTCACAGTAACTCTCAAGAAGTGATTATTAATTTTCATGAATTTTATGAATCAGTTGTTAAACACAGAATTAACATTTATATTATCATTATTACTAAGTTCCAAATAAATAAATTATAGTAAAAAGAAAGGTAACACATGTTTAAAATCATTATTTAAAAAATATTTTAACTGCATTTCACTGTTGAATTTATTTAAGTATATCATCTGGATGGTGAAAATAACGATTTAATGGTGAGCTATGACACATTGTTTCCAATTTCAAATTAAATGGTGGTTAAATTGAAATTGAGCATCCTGACAGGATTTACTCTCATGAATAGACAAATGCTACATTCCAGGAATTCCTCCCTTCAGATATCCAAATTTTAAACATTCACCAGCACATTACCACATGAAGCAAAAAAATCTTGTGAATTTTAATTGAAAGCAAAACTTTGTAAAAATAGAGCCAACCCTAACATTAATTTTATTTACTTGTATGACCCAGATGTCAAAAGAAAACATTAATTTTAACTCCATACAACTGATTTAGTGAAATTTAAAACATATTGATTATGTGGGCATAATTTATGGAAAATATACAAAGGATAATCTTACCTGCTTGACAGGTTGTAAAAGAGATTAACATCAGATGACTGACCAGCAACCACATTTTCATCTTGTGTTTAATAGAAATTTCGTTCAAATTTCCAAAAAAGAAAAAGAAGAAAGAAAAAAAAAGCTTTAGCTTTTTGGCAGTTGGGTAGTATTTAAAACCTGCATGAAGAAAAGAAAAGAAAAAAGAGAAAAGAAATGGAAGAAGAAGAGGAGAAATGTAGGGGCAGGATTAGGAAAAAAAGAAAGAAGAAGGAAAATGTTCATCATTTAGGGCCAACAACATTGTCAATTCTATTTTATTTCGTACTTTTTGTTTGTAGAATAAGTTTTACCTAATTTAAATATATTTATTGACACTGTTGTAATGCAAAGAGTAGATTTAGTATCACAGGACTGACATCCAGTACTGACACAACCTGGTCATGAGCAAGTCACTCAACAGGTGTGTGTTCAAGTTTGTTTTACTCTTGAACCACTGAGTTTAATAATCCTTTTCTACAAATAGTACAGTTCTCAACATTCCAATAACTATCATTTTCACTGAAGATTAAATTTAGTTGAAGTGTTGATAGGAAGATTCATTTAAGGATGTATCTGTATTAGAGCTTTGTAAACAAGCAGGTATCATGCAGGGTGACATGTTCATACTACCTATTGTTGATTTGTGGAAAATTTTTGCCATAGTGCTGATTTTAAATAGCAAAACATACTGATTAATAATGTTCATAATGATAATGCATTCTTCCTTCTAACTTCCATTTTCATTCATTCATTCCACAAATAGTAAATTACTCGGGTATGTCAGCAAAGAACAACCTAGTTCAACAAACATCTTTAAAAGTTGAGGAATCCTCTTTAAAGACAAGGAGACAAACTTACTAATGTAAACTAAGCTACAAAACTATGCAGTTGTCTAACTAAAATATCTTGCTCTTACAAAGTTTGCAAAAGTTAATGTCCATGTAATTAATCACACGGTTAAGATTTCACCCAGGGCCTTGGAATAGTCTGATGCAAATGAGGGGCCCCACAATTTAAGCTTTGTTATCTGTATAGCATATCTACCAGTAACTAAGTGTACAGATGAGATAAATCAAGAGGAAGGCAGAGTTTTCTTGGTCTTAAGAAGTTCCTAGGTCAGTAGAAATAGAGATAGGTACACAATTCAGTGTAATGAGTTAATTATTTGGACTTGCATGCTAGTAAACTTGAAAAAATATTAATCATTTTAATTGAAATCATTGTAAAATATAGCACTATGAGCATGTGCTCAAGTGTGGCAGGCAGGGCATAAAAGTGGAGATGCTGTGCTCCAAGATTTAAGTCATTCAATTACTTTGTAACTCAGCCATTTATTCCTGGGACTCCTTGTGAACAATATATCCCAGGGCATTAAGAAAAGATCTCTTCAATAGAACCCAACAGGAGTTTCAATTTGAAAAGACATTAAATCATGTTTCAAGTGTTTTGAAATAGAATGACAGAAATCTCATGTCATAGAATTGAGTGTAAAACATCAAGTAATATACAGCAAGAAATTCTATCTAATTCTAAAAAATACTTAATGATGCAGTGTTCAATATAGAAATATACTTAAATATTATTCAAAAGAGCAAAAATAAAATCTTACTGATTGCTCACATTTCATTGACATGCTGAAGAAAAATATGGGCTCCAGTTAACTTTAGTTATGGTGGATTTTGAGAACATAATTGTCACCTTGATTTTCAAGAATTCTAACACTTTGCAGAGGCTGGACCAAATGTTTACTGGCAGCACATGAGCCAGAATAAAATATTTTTTTTACTTTCAGTATCTCGATTGCTCTGCAAATTATTTATTCATCTATTTATAGAAAAATTTGAGTTGGATCCTTAAAGAACACAGTAGAAATGGGTCAAATTATAAGCAGGAAATATTTTGAATATTATTTAGATATTAATTTATGACCAATTTATTTTGCTTAGAGATTTTGAGAAGATATGGAGTATACATCTGTATAGACAATATGAAATCAAGAATTTTTATTTTATTTTTCCTTTACTAAGCAGGACTGACCAGAAAGAAATATAAATGCTATAATAAAGATGAAGAATGAAGAATAATTCTTTTGGGTGCAGGAGAATCAAGGAAATAACCTGTGGAAGGGTTTTAGGTTTTTTATTTCAATGATGCAGGATATCATTGGTATCTAAATATAGATCTAGATGAGAATTATTGGAATGTGTGCAGGTTGGCTATGTCTTTCTAAGCTTTGTCAGACACACACAAATGTGCCCTTGAGCATTTTTTTGGCCCATTGGTTTCTAACTTTTCCCATTGGATTATGCACAATAAGGAGGACAACCTCTGTTCATGAGGAGAAAGAGAAAATACAAACAGTAACCCATGTAAAAACTGTTGTCTTTATCAATTTTTTTAACTTAGACAACATATATGCAAACAGTTGCAAATCACAAAGCTTGTACAGCTTCAACCAGCAACCAGCAGTGATAACTGGATTTTAAAACTTCTAATTTATTTACTAATATACTATTTATTACCATTTAAAACTCTAAATGACTCTCACAGATATTCAAATCTACGAGCAAGGGATCCTGTTGCAGTTTTGATATTGAGCAAAGAGGCGGCAGCAGTGACTAGAGAGAAAAGGAAATAGAGGAGAAGAATAAAGTTCAAATCCTCTGAACACGTCCTTGAGATTTTTCATTTTGATGGACTGTGACAGGGAGATTGAGTCTATTTACCCATTAACTTTACAGATAGTCTAAAAAAGTGGGGCAAGTCTAAAGAAAGGATTAGTTGTGCTCACACAGAGCAAGTGGTTTTAGGAAATTGAAAATACAACACAGACCATTTTTTTCTAAGTCTAGGATGTTATTTACACTTCTTTCTCAGATAACAATCACAGTATGGGGGAACTTGTACCAACACATAGTCAAAATAATACAAGGGAAGCCAGATAGATTTTGTCTGAATTTTACCCCAACAATTATTTAGTTTGCAACTTTGGGCAAGTTACTCAAACTATGACTCTCATTTTCCTCACATAAGAGTTACATGAGAATTTGCATGTGAGATATTTAGTATGCTTTTTGGGTAAATATTAATTTATCATTCTACTAGGCCATAAACCTCTCAGGGTAGGGGACTTGTTTCTTATTCATTATTATGACGTGCACACACACGCACACACACACACACACCCCACTGGAAGAATGAATGGACCGTGTCCATTAGTATAAAAGCTCTTGCTATAAACAAACTGAAATTTATTTTAATTTTCTTAAATAAGGATAAGATGGTAACAATAGGTACCAAGAACTGTCTCATATTGAGGCTTTGATCTTTCTTAGAGATCATGATGACTTAAAAAATGTGCTCCGAAAGATGTTCTAGGTATCATATTTTAAAGCATTCTTAGATGTGCAGTTAGTTGAGTGTTGATGGAAATCTGTCTTCCAGTTTGAACATGCACACTCTAATCAGAATGCAAAATTTTTTCATTGTTTGAGCCTCTTGTCTTACACCATGCTCTCTCTTCCTTCACCTCAAAATGTTGCCATTTCAACAGGACAGTGAGCCATCACTCTGGCAGCATGTAATTTAGTTCACTTAATGAGTTTCTTGAGGGTTGAGTATAAAAGCATCTTTCACATCTTGTTTACACATGTGCTTTCTGCTGGTGATTTGCAAAATGGTGTCGCCAGTTATCCAGTCGTCTGTGACTCCTGATCACATCCCTCTAAATAATTTATTTATAAAAGCATCAACAATATATTAGTCATTAATAGTTATTTACAAAGTATTTAATACTGCTATATAATGAAAACGTGTTCCATCAAGATCAATAAAACAAAATTTTCATTGCACTTATGGTTACTTTACATTGAGTGGGAAACAGATCTCAAGAACACTGAGGAAATACTCAGATGTATTAGCAAGTGGTCCTATCTCTTTTCTTAAAGAAGAAAACAAAATGTTTCTTGAATTTTGTTTTAAATCTTTAACACAACTCATGAAAGGTGATTTTTAAAGGATAATTAGCCTACGTAAAATTGCACCTGGTTCCTCATCCCCATCACTTTGTTCTGGTTCTGAAGAACATTTGCTATCAAGTTCTATTTACAGAAAACGTTTTGAAGAAGCTTGTTCTGGTTAAACACAGATTATTCTAATCGAAAGACTCCAATACCTCCTACTCTTCAATTCAAACCTGGTGGATGTTTTATTCTCAGAATGAAACTAAAATACTGCCCCTGTTGCTCCACCCATTAATCTTCCCAGTGTTAGTTGCCCAATCTGTAAAACTAAATATTCTCCTTCTAATGTAGAGGATTATTGTGAGGACTAAGTGATGTGTATGTGTTCAGATGCACAAGTCTTATGTGCTCATAATAGTGGAATAATGATGAATAAAGAAAATTCCCTGGAAATAAAACAATGGTTTTTGAATTTCTAAAACACTACTTCTTTAGAAAGGGGATATTATATATTTAAATGCTAAATTTATTAAATACTTTCACATAAGTATTATATTTTTCCAATTAACTTTCATATTATTAAATACAATTTAAACATAGATGACACAGCTTTCTCTAGCTGAGTAGTGGTAAGTTTTAGAATTTGAGCTTTGGCTTCACAGTGACTTCTTTAAACTCTATCATCAAATTGTTGTTATTTCAGTTTAACCTTTTTTTCTGCAAACTCATACACAATGTTTGAACAGCTTACTGCTATTGTCAAATACATTTAGTAAAAAGATCTGAAGAACATTGTGCTCTAAGCCAAGGAATATAGTATATGCCCAAGAAAAATACTTCATTTTCTGAAAATCATTATATAAGTAGTATCTTTTCTTTGTCAGAATAGAATCATAGATTGCTTGACTAGCAGGCAAAGCTGCAATGGTTTGCAATGGTCTTCAGATTACAAGAATTTAACCCCTGACACAACCTACCATGTGATTGCATGTGAAGGATACATGAAAAAAGAAGTCATACAATATATTTGCAAACATTTTTAAAAATATAATACCCTGAAAGTGTGAAAATTGATGACTCAGAAGATACTGGGGAGGGAAGGAATCTGAAGGCTTTTTGTGGATATGAATAGTAATTGAGTGCCAATAGCACAGCCTGTGTGCGTTTTGCAGAACTGAAGCTCACATCTTTGATAATTGGATTTATGATTAAATTAATTACTTTTATTGTTAAAATGATGTAATGCATCCAGAGAAACTTCAAAATAGTGGAACCACGCTTATATTTGTAGTACATTTTCACATGGTGTCACACAGGACTGTCACTGAAGCAGCTGTTTTTCACTGGATTTCAGGAAACCATCACTACTACTTGGTAGAATAAATAGAAAGTCCTGTGTAGATTTTGTCTCACATTGTAGGAGTGAGTGTATGTGTGTGGTTAGGTATTTCATAAAACTTGAGAAAATGCAGAAAGGTCTGCTTATCCCAAACTATCTCCCACAGAAAACTGATAGGGTGCCAATATCACAGATATTTTTCTTGAAACTACAAAACCTGAGATGCTAAAGGCAAAAGAAAAGAGTAATAGTGAGCAAATCAAGCAATGTGACTTCTTGATCATTAGAAATTCTGAGAATCTTATTTTAAATCAATGAACAAAAGAGGTGCTGTTTTATTAAGCAAGATTTAACATTCACATGCATATTTATGGGATTCTACTCAACCTCTATCCCATCAACACATTAATAAAAATCAGTTTGCTATTCAAGGTCAGAGCCAAATTTTATTTTACTCTGAATCACCAGAATCTAGTGCTAAGTTTGTCAAAACATTGTTGTTCAAAATCTAAATGAATGTTCAACAAAAATGTGGTAAAACATGGTAGGTAAGTTTAATAGGAGGTGAGGGATGAGAGAGAGTGCAATTGATAATACCCCTGTGGTCCAGGATTTACAGGAATGAGGACTGAAAGAAACTGGATGGAGCCAGGTGATAAAAGTGACAATCTAAGTGTAGCAAGGTAACTCGGATACACGAGGACAGTTCAGAATCAAGCAACACACACAAACACACTCACACATGCTTAAAATGTTACAAATCACCAATTGATATATTATTTCATATGATCCTAACCCCAACTGCCTGAGATTTTTAGAGATGAACTAGGTAACAAGGCTCATGTGGGTTTCCCAAAGACATACAGCTAGTGACAGAACCAGGATTTGAATCATATTCCAGACAGCTTTTAATCCCATATATTTTCTGCATACTTTTTTAAAAAAGATACTTAAAATATGTCCTTGCTCTAGATCACAAGGATATTTTATGTATTCAATGATTAACATAGTTTTCATAACTATGGATCAGTGTTCTGCAAAATGTGGTCTAGGGGTCACTTGCCTTAACAGCATTTGGGTACACTTGTTAATAAGACAAGAGTCTTGAGCAACTCATAAAAATAATCAGTTTCTAAGGATAATCCAAGTATTGGCAGTTGAATCAAACTTCCCAAGGAATAGAGAAGTTCAAGAATTATTGAAGCAATCATACTAAGTAAAGGTTGTAATATTTCCACCACTCCCAGAGACTATAGGTAAATTTGTGCATACAAATGTGTTCTAAGGCTACACCTTCAGGCAATGCACTCTAAATTATGCTATGCCCATGTAAGAATATGCCACAATGAATCCCACTTGCATATACATAATTATAATGCACTATAATAATAATAATAGTAACAACAATAATAATAAGCTATCAGTAGAGTAGACCAAGCAGATGAGTGGGAGGGAGGAAGAGAGGGAAAAGGAAGGTACTGAGGAATAAGATTGATCAAATTATGTTCCTATACAAATGCGGCATAATGAATCCCACTATTAAGTATGATCATAATACACCAACCAAAACTTATAAAAATTTAAATAAAAGATAAAAATCAGAAGATATGCAACATTTAATAGTCAATCTCTTAAAATTATATCTGTATTCTACTTTGGCATTTAGCCACCCAGACAAAATAGTCTGTCTACATCTGATTAACTTTGCCATATCATAATGAAAAAAGTGTTTTGATATGGGGCTTTGAGTAATACCTGGAAAGGTTCTAACTTTTATATGAGATAGTCTTGTTGGACTGTAATGACCTGACTGTGCTTTTCACTTCTCTTGTTGCCCAACTGCCATTCAAATTGATCTGCGATAACGGGACTACTACAAAGAAATGCATGCTGTGATACCTTCCATGTGAATCATATCCAAAATCCAAAGTTGGATTTAATAAGTCTTTGACAACAGAAAAAAATTCCCTTGCCAGCAAGACTGAATGTTCACACTTCTTTCCCTTTGGCTCTCACAGAGTTGCACAAAAGGACAAGACCTGTGAAGAAACAGTGCCAGATGGAAGAGCCCACTCAATTTACACTGGGAGTTTTAAGGTCCTCCCGAGCTTTAATATCCCCTCCGTATGGCTTTATATCTCTGTGGAGATGCCCACATCTAATAAAAAGGCTTCATCGCTGCTGTCGTTTCTGCCTTCTGAGGCTCCACTCTAAGCCATTTGCTCTCATGTTTCTGCAAAGGCTCAGGATGTTAACAGCTGCTCCATGCTGCACAGTATCTTTATGTTCTGCACGTAAAAGAGCAGGCATTGATTCAACTCCACCCATCCAAAGGTACGTAGAATTTCTTAATGCCTTCTGACAAGAGACCCACACATATAGAGAGAATGAGGTTGATGATCTTTTAACTCCCATGAGCAGCTGTTCAGGTTAAGAGACAGGCCAAGGACATGTCTCTGGGAGAGCATGGTGAAACCATGTCAGTCTATTTTGAAAATAAAAGGGAAGAACCACTGAATATAGAGCATTATATCAGTACTTGACCTAAGGAGCCATTCATATGTAAGCCATTTAAGTCCATATTCTTAGAAATAGCATGAGATAATTTTTCTTTTACATGCATTTCAATTCAGTTTTGAAAATTCAATAAGCATTTATTTTTTAAACTCATATAAGAAGAGTTCAATAAACATTTGTTAATTTGACCACTTAGACATTCATATTCATTGTATACTATTCTATGACCAGGAAATTTGATTCATTTTCTTTGAAGAATATACAAAAAAAAATCACATAAAGGTAGATAGAAGGTGATTTGTTTTTCCTTGCAGAACTAGGGATTGAACCCAGGGGTGCTTTAGCACAGAGCTAAATCCATAACCCTTTTATTTTTTATTTTGAAACAGGCTCTCAATAAGGTACTCAGTGTTAGCGCAAAAAGACCGGGACGAAAACAAACTTCACAAATCATTTCAGGCTTTATTCAGGAACAGGGCTATATCTACGGGATGGACTTACTTTCCCAGTGGAAAATGAGCCACCGAACAAAGAAAGGGACTGGATTTATATAGATTATCCTGGTCTGGTGAGCATATGAATTTTCCTGGACACTTAGGAATTTGGGGTTTGTTCCATCAATCAATGAAATGGTCAGTTTTAGTAGTCAGGAATTTGAGTCCTTGGGTTAGAGGTCTTGTGTTCTGCAAGTTAGTGTCTCCAATATGGCGAGACACTCCTTTCTGTCTGCAGTTAGCACCAGGAAGACATTTGTCGGGAGAGGTGAGAGCTGTCAGTGCATGGCTTTTTTTCCTTTTTCTCAGGCTACATTATTTTCAGTTCCCACTCCTATTACTCAGGCTGGCCTTGAAATTGTGATCCTCCTGCCTCAGCCTCCACAGTAGCCAGGTATATGCCACCATATCCAGCTGATGGATGGTAATTTTTAATTATTTATTCATTCATTCCATATATGTTTTCAAAGTATCTACCATGTCCAGAAATTATGTAGGAGCAGCATAAGTATTGGTAGATCACAGATAAATATTCAGCAATGGAATTTCTAAATATGCTTCCCAATATCAAGGACTGTCTTGTGCTTTTATTCTACCTACATTACCTAACATCATGCCTTACACATTGAGAATACTCAATTCATATCTGTTGAAAAAATTTATTTACTAATTACTAGCAGTCAATCTTTGTCCCATATTTGACAAACAGAGCCACATGAGCAAAAAGAAGTAGCAGCAGTGAAGTCATAAAAATAGAAAAATAAAGGTCAAATTCAGAAAAAACTGAGAGTTTTGTATGACCAGAGCATGCTCTCATGGGATCATTTAAGAAAGCTAAGTTGGAAGAGAAGTGTGATCAAATTGCAGGAGCATAAAGGCCATGGGTTGAACTTTTGATTTCTTCCCAGGTAATGAGTTGCTGGTGAATAGTTCTGAAAAAAAATATTATCTCAATGTTTAATCCTAAGTGCTCTGGTTCATGACAGATCTGTGTTTCACACTCCTTTCAAAGTCTCCATTACTAGAAAGGACATAGGAGAGACTCCCTAAATCCTGAATCCTGATGCCCTCGGGGTGTTCAGGTATTGGATTTATATTGACAACATGGTCTGCAGCCATACAGAGAGAATGGTCTCTTTTTATTCAGAGTTGTATAAAATTTAATTAAGTAGCCAACAGGACAAGAGTGAATACATACATATTTTCATATAAAATTACAGAAAAAAATATATGAATCATGCAAAAACTGAAATCTAAAGGACCAGAATTCCATAGTTTCTGAATCTTTCTTTATTCTCTCAATGTATATATTTTATTATATCAAATCAGTCTTAGCACACAACAAATACTAATCAATTACCTATTATATGAAAGACTCATAAGACTCAGTAACAGAAATAGAGGCAAATCTTAGAAGCTTGGATTCTAGTTAGGTACAAGCATGAGAGACATCTCTCTAAATCTAACTTTTAATTCCTTCCACCAAGAAGAAGCATTGTCCATAAATTGTTTATTTTAAGGAAAAATATACCCAGATTTCTGAAGCTTAGTGCACAATACAAAATTAGATTTTACTTGCAGAAAATATAACTCTCTTGTCCTTCTCTGGATCAACATTCATCATAATTTCATAATTCACTCAACAAATATTATTTAACACTTTTTACAGACATAGAAATAAAAAGACCAATTTAAAAGTCCTAGCTTAGTAGTCAAGATGCTCCACTCCATCTTGCAACTTGCAAACAGGCTCCACTTAAAAGCTTGGTCCCCAATGCAGCAATGTTCAGAGGTGAAGCTCTTGGGAAGTGATAGATCATAAGGATTTTGACCTCCTCAGTGGATTAAGCTATGGATATTCATAATTTAATGGTATTATTAGTGGTGGAAACTGTGGGAAGGGGAACCTAGTTGAAAGGAGTGAGTCCTTGAGGGAATGGCTATTGGAGTCTATCCCTAATCTCTTGCCCCTTCCTCCCTCTCCATAACTCTCCCTGCTTCCCAATGCAATGAGGTGAACAGCTTTGCTCTGTCCTGCTCCTCTGCCATGATGTAATAATGCAGGCCCAGAAATAGTGGGGCTGACCAATCATGGACAGAAACATCTGAAATCATGCGTCAAAATGTTTTCTCTTCTAAGTTGACTATCTCTGGTATTGTGTCCCAGAGATGAAAAGCTGACTAATACAGAAAATTCCTATCTGAACTCTTGGAACAACTGTTTCATTTACTCAGTAATACCTTGTTTTTATGTTCTTGCTTATCTTTTAAATGCAAGGCCACTTCCAACTGAATATGTTGTATTTGATTAGAAAATAATATTTGAAGACAATTTCAGAGGATTAGAAAAACAATATTTTTAGAAGTAATTTGTTTGCTGAGATTTGGTATTTCTTATAAGTATTAATGGCCTATGAAGATAATTAATAAGTGGAAAAGAATATCTGACCATAAACCCATCAGCAAACTGGACCTATGGTTATGGCATTTGAGGGATTTTTTTTTTAAGTTCTTAAAAGGTAGTGAGAATGAGGGACAAGTATAGACTGTGGGTATACTTAGAACTAATTTGTATGGCTGGACAGCTTTGGGCAAATTATTTTAGCATTTGGGAAATGGAAAAAATAGTACTCATGAGAATTATATGAAAAATGTACATAAGACATGATAGTTTCTCTTTATTAGCTAGACTGTAAATCACTAAGGAAAAAGAACATGATTTATACAAGTCTTCATATTTCTAATGGGGATTAAATACATAGTATATGAATCAAAAATGTGTGTGTGTTTAATAAGAGAGATTTAAGTGTCATCGAAGGCATCTGATAATTAAAAGGAAAAGTACCAATCATGAAATTCATTTAGAAGAATAAGAGATCCAGAATAGCCAAAGCAATCCTTAGCAAAAAGAGTGAAGCAGGAGGCATCACAATACGAGACCTTAAATTATACCACAAAGCTATAGTAACAAAAATGGCATGGTACTGGCACCAAAATAGACATATAGACCAATGGTATAGAATAGAAGACACAGAGACGAACCCACTTACGTACAGTTACCTTATACTAGACAAAGGAGCCAAACACATACACTGGAGAAAAGATAGCCTCTTCAACAAATGGTGCTGGGAAAACTGGAAATCCATATGCAGCAAAATGAAACTAAACCCCTATCTCCCACCATGCACAAAATTCAACTCAAAGTAGATCAAAGACCTGGGAATCAGACCAGAGACCCAACGCTTAAAAGAAGAAAATATAGGACCAAATCTTCATCATGTCAGATTAGGACCATACCTCCTTAACAAGACTCCTATAGCACAAGAAGTAAAATCAAGAATCAATAAGTAGGATGGATTCAAACTAAAAAGCTTCTTCTCAGCAAAAAAATTAACCAGTGAAGTGAACAGAGAGCTGACATTCTGGGAACAAATCTTTGCCACACACACATCCGATAGAGCACTAATCTCTAGGATATATAAAGAACTAAAAAATCTTAACACCAAAAAAACAAACCCAATCAATAAATGAGCCAAGGAGCTGAACAGAAACTTCACAGATGAAGATATACAATCAATCAATAGACATATGAAAATATGTTCAACATCTCTAGCAATCAGAGAAATGCAAATCAAAACTACCCTAAGATTTCATCTCACACCAGTCAGTATGGCAATTATCAAGAATACAAACAACAATAAGTGTTAGCAAGGTTGTGGGGTAAAAGTCATGCTCATACATTGTTGGTGGAACTGCAAATTGGTATAACCAATCTGGAAAGCAGTATGGAGATTCCTTAGAAAACTTGGAATGGAACCACCATTTGAGCCTGCTATCCCTCTCCTGGGTCTAAACCCAGAAGACTTAAAAACAGCATACTACAGTGCTGCAGCCACTTCAATGTTTATAGCAGCTCAATTCACAATAGCTAAACTGTGGAACCAACCTAGATGCCCTTCAATAGATGAATGGATAAAGAAGCTGTGGTATATATACACAATGGAATATTACTCAGCAATAAGAAAGAATAAAATTATGGCATTTGCAGGTAAATGGATGGAGTTGGAGAATATCATGCTAAGTGAAGTAAGCCGATCTCAGAAAACCAAATGTAGAATGTGCTCGTTGATAAGTGGATGCTGATCCATAATGTGGGGAAGGACATAGGAACAATGGGGGAACTCTGTTCACAGGGGTGTAAGGGGAGAGGGGGCATGGGGACAGTAAAGGTGGTGGAGTATGATGGACATCATAGCCCTAACTTTATGTATGACTGCATGTATGTTGTGATTCTATATCACTTACAACCAGAGAAATGAAATGTTAACCTCCATCTGTATATAATGAATCGAATTGCTCTCTGATATCATGTAAACCTAAATAGAACAAATAAATAAATTAAATATGGAAAAAACAGAAAAGTATCTAGAAATAGCTATGCACTTGTATTCATTCAAAGCTCTTGAGACACAAGAATCACTATCCAATAAGGTAATTCCATAATTTTTTCTTATAACTGGGAGAAAGGGTACAATAAGGACTTCTCTTCTGAGACCTAATGACTTTTCTAATGCAATGCTCTTGCCACTATAATTTTCAATATAGATATGCAAAATCAATAATGTACTTAGCAAATGTGAAAACATTTACAGGAAATTTTAGTCATTCTAATATGTTGAAGAACATATTATGTGCACTGAATTAAGTCTTAGTGTTTCAACTGATCCAAGATATACAGCCCTTGGTTTCTTCAAACAGGATATGGATTAGTGAGAGATGAACACTGAGTGGATGGTGACTGTAGAGACAATGGAAGTAGGCAGTGAGGGAGGAATTCAGGGACGAGTCTTTTAGTTTGTCCTTTGGAGTGAAAAATGCTGCTATTTGGCAAAGGGGAGGGAGGAAAATGAGTTGGCTAAGAAATAACTTTTGAGAATGTTAGATTTCTGTTTCCTGATAGACATCCAAGTGGAGGTACCAAGCAAACATTTTGAATAAATGAGACCAATTTTTGAAGGTGAGATAGGAGTTTTAAATAGCCAGCACAGGACAATTGGGATGTGACCTGTAGAGCAATAATATTCGAAGTGCCCTAGTAGATATTCGTTTTGTTCAATGGATAAATTAAATGGTAGAAATTATGCAGCAGAAATATAAATCTAAAGTGATTTTTTCCCATGATAACTTTCAAAAACTAACAAAATAAAACAAGGCAGAGAACTTTGACAGCTGGCCCTATTGGCAGGATCGCTAAACTCTTGGCTCTCTTGCCAGATTACTGACTTACCCTACAAGTTTAGAGAAATACTTCTGGCCTTAATTCTGCATTTCTTCCTGAAATAAAACAAATTTTTAAAAAATTGTTTCTTGGGTGGTTTGGAGATTTAAGGAATATCTCCACTATAATTTCAGTTTCTTAGAACAAAGATGTTAGAAACTCAGAGGTCGTAGAATATAGAAATTTTTCCTCTCCTATTTTTGTGAACTAAATTTGAGTGTATACTCCAAGGTTTATTATGGCTATTCAAAGATTTTTAATTTTATTCAATAGTGTGTCAGTGTTGAATTCAATATGTCCAAATTTTTGTCTCTGAATTTTATATTATCATTGACTTTTTTTTTTTTTTTGATATTGAGGATTGAACTCAGGGGTATGCAACCACTGAGCTACATCGCCAGCTCTGTTTTGTGTTTTATGTAGAGATAGGGTCTCACTGAGTTGCTTAGTACCTCGCTGTTGCTGAAGCTGGCCTTGAACTTGCAATTTTCCTGTTTCAGCCTCCTGAAGTGCTGAGATTACAGGCATGTGCCAACACACCCCGTTTATCATTAACATTTTTTAAAATAATTTTTTAGCTGTAGATGGACGCAATATCTCTATTTTATTTATTTTTATGTGGTGCTGAGGGTCGAACCCGGTGCCTCACGCATGCGAGGCAAGCGCTCTACCACTGAGCCACAACCCCAGCCCTATCATTAACATTTTAAGTGAGGTTGATTTAGCTTGGAAACTGAATTTTTTAATTGACTATGCATAATGATACAATGATCTACACAGTAAAGATGAAGAAGACGTTTCACAATTAAAAACAAAACTTTGGCCAGAATGCAATATTTTTTACTTGAATTATCTAAAGGGCCATTCATTCTTCATTTGTATTTAAACTATATGTGAAATATTTAAACCAGGATATTCCTTTTAAATTTTTTGTGTATTTTATGTAATATGTCAGTAGATAGATGATGCTTTTAATGCGATCTTGCTTTTTTTATTCATCCTCCTGTTGCTTTCATTTTGTCTGAGTTCTATTTGTTTTGATTAATATGTCTTGAATTTCTGAGATGGAAGATCGATAGTAATTTGTAATCTGCTGAACTGAACCTCCCTGACTGTATGCATGCCATGGAAAGAAAAGGCAGCAGGTGTTGTCCTTTTTATTCTTTTAATATACCTTATATATAATAACTGAGATAGTGGCAAAGTACCTTACAACCATGCAAGCTGAAAAGTTACAAGTTTCAGATTCCAAATTTCTGGTCCTTACAAAATTAGACTTCTATTTAGGAAGGTATGAAATAGTTGTTAAATAAATTTTGTCTTGAAACAGATTAGTATTCCTGTTGTTGAGGTTGAGAAAATGATACCCCATAGTCTAAGTATTTTGAACCTTTTAAAAATGCAGTCTCCATTAGTGGATGAGGATACCTAATGGGGATGGGAACGGGAAACACAGGAGAAATGCAGGAACTCTGAATGCAGCAGGGGGGAGGGGGGAGGAAGGAAAGGGAAATGGGAATAGTAATGATGATTGATTGAATGGGTCATTACTACCCCTGGTGCATGTATGAAGACACAAATAGTGTGACTCTTTATGATTTGCCACCAGAGAAACGGAAAAACTGAGCTCTGTTTATGTACTATGACTTGAAACGCATTTAAATAAAAAAAAAATGCAGTCTCAGAACCAAGGTCTGTCTGACCTCTCACCCCTTATCTCTTGTCCCTTTTTCCCTTCTGCAGCAGGGGATTTCTTTGAGGATCTTCTGTCTATTGAAAGGCGGATCCTCCAGAGGATTACTCACAAGAAGGAAGACTGAAAGTTAAACACAATTCCCTGAGTTGAAATAAAGTTTGTCTAAGCCCATTTTCTGTCCTTCAAGCCCACTCATTTCCCCCCAGAATCATTTACTCTTCTTGTAAACTTGCCTACAGCCCAAATTTCCTCTTTTATGAAAAGGATATTTAAGCTTCAATCATCTTCAGTTATTTGAGTTTCATACTTTGTGTGACTATTATGTGCTTTCACATTAACAAATTTGTATGCCTTTTCTCTTGTTAATTTTGGCTGTGATTAGTTTGTTGTATAGACCCAAATTACTGAACTTTCAGAAAATAGAAAGTTGTTTGCGCCTATATTGTCAAAAACAAACACCCCAACTAAACCAGGTATTATTCCTCATACACCAGGTATTACTGTTATTTACAGTTCTTGCATGCCCTGTTGGTGTGTTTCTTTCTTTGGAAAGGATTTCAATTTATTTTCTGCAATTATTTTTATTTAAGTAGGAGTCAGTAATCTAACATAACCTTTTACAGAAAAATCTAATTTGGTTGAGATATAATTTTGCAGAGAAAGAGAAACTACTTGGATTCATCTGGATCATGCACATTATTTTATGAAATCTGAAAATTACATTGAGAAAAACATTTTAGAGGTTTTAATTATAGCATAGATTTTGGACATGAGATAAATTCAATTGTTCTGTAGTTAAATTTTTCCTGCCACCTTCTGCTAAGTGCATCTAAGCTATATATCCTGCACCTTCAGACAGTCCAATGCAAAGATGTAAATTCTCATAGCAGATCTTTGTTTAACCTTATCAGCTAGTAAGTTATTTGAACAAAACCAAACTTGAAAACGAAAATATTTTCTCAATAAATGATCATAGCGTAGAAGAGTTCAAATCTTTCTTTCATAGAACATGCATTTTAGTAAAATGCAAAGATCAATGAATGAAAAAGTCAATATTGTCAAGGGGTTGGTTCTTCTCAACATGACCTATGGATTCAAACACAATCCCAATTAAAATCCCAGCAAATTATATTGTGGATATCAGAAAAGTAATTCTAAAGTTTATATGAATGGCAAAAACATAGGATGGTGCACACAATATTGAAGAACAACTAAGTTAGAAGACTGATGTTACCTGACTTGAAAATTTACTATGAAGTTGTCATTATCAAAGCAGTGAGGTATTGGTGAAAGAAAAGGACAGCTCGATAAATGGAACAAATAGATCTAATTAAATATAGATGTTTGGCAAAGAAGCAAAGACAATATATTGGAGGAAAGGTAGTGTTTTCAACAAAGGGTATGGAAATAACTGGATATCTTTGTGCAAAAAAAAAAAGTCTAGGCACAGAATTCATATTCTTCAGAAAGTGACTTGAAATGCATCATAAATCTAAATATAAAATACAAAACTATGAAACTGCTAGAAGTTAACAAAAGAGAAAATCTAAGTAAATTTGGGTAGAGTGATGACTTTTTAAAATACAACAATAAAGGCACAATCCACAAAGGAAAGAATTAATAAGCTGAGTTTCAGTAAATATAAACACTTTGCTCAGCAAAAGCTACTCTCAAGAGAAGAAGACAAACATGAACTGGGATAAATATTTGCAAAAGACATATCTCAACAATAAGAAAACAACCCAACTAAAAAAATGACCCAAAGATCTGAACACTTTGCCAAAGATGTCAATGTAGGTTCATTCACTATAAGAAACCCTCTGTGGTGAGGGATGCTGCTGAGGATGAGGCTATGCGTGGGGGAATGGGGGGGGGGGCAGGGTGCACATGGAAACTTTCCACACATTCTGCTCTGTCTTTCTCTGAACCTAAAGCTGTCCTAAAAAATAAAATCTATTAATAATAATAATTTTTTTAAAGACAGGGGAAATAAAGTGCAGTGGAAATCACAGGATATTCATACTCAGCTTATAGATGACTTTAGAGATAGAGCACATCTAACGCTATTCTCAGATTGACCATTGATGCATTTGTGTTTATTTGCTTTTTACTTAAAATATTTGTATAGTGTAGAGATTGACATCTTATAGGTGGGAGTCCAGTGAAAGAAATTACCCATTATTGAACACCTACTCATTTTCAGATACTGGACAGGTTGTTTAAATATTGCTTTAATTTATATATTAACCAGTAGGTAACTTGTTAACTCTAACAAATGGATAAAGAAAATTATGCCAAGAAGATCAACTGATCCACCAATGGTTATAAGTGGTGTAACCTGTACATCTCCATCTTCATCCCAGTGCTCCTTCTCTTCACTTCTCATACTGGACAATATGTGATGGTAAACTCTGCCATGGTCCCTGTCAAGTTCCTTACGCATATCACCTCTTTTAATATTTACAATGACACATCAAGATTTATACAATGAATATTTCCATTTTTCATATAAGGAATCTATTCAGGCATGAGGTATATTTTTTTATTGCAATGTAATATGCACAACTTGCCATTTTCACCATTTTAAGTGTTTGGTTCAGTGGCATTGAGAACATTCACAGGGTGGTGCAACCTTCACCACTATAAATCTCAAGAACTTTCTTATCTCTCCACAGGGAAACTCGAGTCATTTTTAATACTGGAAACATGAGGACAATTTACCTCCTTCAGTGAGCACCCACTAATTCATCAAAATGGGTTGCAGTATTTGTCAGATCTAGTTCCTGCTTGTGCATCACATACTTCTCATTTGTGTAACTCTCATTTCTTTCTCAGGTTGCACCTTAAATATATTTTCTTCATGGAAGTTGTCTCAGGATTCCCAACCGAAATCAGAATTTTCTGTAGCATTTTCAGTTTCCTATGACTTTCCTTCATGTGAGTAGAGAGCTTTATGACCAGATGACTTTCAATGTCTGACTTCCCCACTGATCTTTAAGCTTCAGAGTTCAATGAGTTACCATAATGCCTATCAAAGCTTTAACCGTTTTAGACACCTGAATGTATAAATTAATGCTTTGAACATTATAACTATTTCATTAACCTAAAAGAATAACAACCTAATATATGTGCGGAATACCTGAAGGGATAAATGGATGAGACTGAAAAGTAATGCTATTCGAGTTGCCCTTTTTCTTCTTTTCAATCACATTCAAGATATACCACCATGTTTAACTTTAATATGTTTCTATTGTTTCATTTCAAAGTACTTATAACATCCTCCATCTTTGCTTTTTCCTCTCCATATTATGGTCTAAAATCTAATTAATGAAGAGCAGTGATTCTAAGTATTGGCCTAGTCACTTCTCACAACCTAGTAAACAATCTCCATCCCCTAGAATTTCATTAAAAGTGCAGATGGGAAGTATGACATCAAGTTGACATCATACAGAGAATAACTTGAGAACGATTTCTCAAATGCTTTTACCATTTTATAGCTCCAGTCAAAATATTTTCAAGGGATTTCGATTGACAGGTCCTGTGGAACCAAACCTGCTGGCAAAGACCTATGGCCCACTAACAAGGTGGGTGTGGTAGACAGCCCAGAAATGGAAGCTAGGCTTTGTTTCTTGTCCACTAAGGGCTCTTCCTATGAGTGTTTTTTATAAATGCTGAATCAGGAAGGTGCTCTCTTCCCTTCTCTGCATCTCTCATAACTCTTTGACCTTGGTTTTTTTTTCTTTCTTTCTTTCTTTCTTTTTTTTTTTTTTGTGGAGAGCTGCTGAGCTTGTTTAGCCTCTTACTCCATTATGTTTAATAAATTGATAAAGTGTACCCATAGTCACTTTAATAAATCCTCTCAAAACCTTCCTGCCTTCCCTACCAATCAGGAAATTGAATTTGACAGAAGACCTTCTATCCTTTCTTCTGTTTCAGCAGTGGAAAGATGAAAATAATAATTACTGGCAGAAGATAAATCAAAGTCTATTAGTTTGTGTTCTGTTTATTACCACATTTCTTTAAAATCCTAACCTACAATCTAGAACAACAAGCCACACAGTAAGATTACAATCATACCCTAACTTATTCCTGTTTTCTACACACATGTGACCAGTCTGTGAATGTAGACTTGATTTATGTTTCTAATATTGCCTTTCAACACTTAAAATACTGCTTTCTAAAATTCAAATTAATGTATTTATAAAAAGTCCTTTTTTTTTTTTGGTACCAGGGATTGAACTTAGAGGTACTCGACCACTGAGCCACATCCCCAGCCCCATTTTGTGTTTTATGTAGAGTCAGGGTCTCACTGAGTTGCTTAGTGCCTCGCCATTGCTGAGGCTGGCTTTGAACTCACAGTTCTCCTGTGTCAGCCTCCCAAAGTGCTGGAATTACAGGCTTGAAAGAGTCCTTTATAAATGTATCAGTTGTTTTCACATAGTTCTATGGAAAATAAGTAACTGATATTTGACTGTGGATTATATATATATACACACAGATAAGAAAACTGAAAGTACTACCACAGTTGATTTCAAAATTTAAAATGTCTCTTACAAAGTTAAATTAATCAAGATATAAATAAGATTGCCATTAGGATTCATGTTTCTGAAATTTTATGGTCATAACTCTTGATAACTGAATGGGAGCTATATAATAGCTCCCTAAATAATGCAAATTGACACACCATTTGATAGATCGATACCACTGAAATAGTTCAGGAAAGGCTACCCCAAAACAAGATGCTTTCGTGTGTTGATTACTTTGTATTGAGGGCACTTAGGGGAACAGCAAATAAAGAAGTTTTCTCTGTTCTCATTTTATTTGCCTTAAGATGGGTCCCAAACAATAGCTCTACTGTAATGAGTCACTTCCTGGGAACATTAGCAATCAGGGAAGATTAACTCAGATCATAGGAAAAGAGACTGGAGTTTGATATTATATCCAGCAAGAATATCACCTAAGAGGCCATTAATCTTTCCCCAGATTAATTTACTGTCCCCTAGGTTACCTAAACTTCCCCTCTCCTCTCCTGTATAAAGAGGGCATATAAGCTTCTAGGTCTTACTGAGTTTTGGGGTATTTACATTATTTTTATGTGATGACTCCAGACACATAATAAGTGTTATACAGTTTCTCCTGTTAATCTGTTTTATGTCAACTTAATTCATATCCAAGCCAAAGAATGTAGGAGGGTAGAGGGTAGCCATTTTTGTCTCTCCAGTGCCATGCCAACGTCATGGGACTAGATTTGAAGTTCTGTGTGCAGCTAGCCTTTCCTTGGCTGTGGCATCTGTCTACCCCATTGCCTTCCACAGTACCTGAAACCTGCAAAACATCCCTTGAAGATTAATTTAGACACACATGGATTTAGCACTACTCCGAAAGCTGAGGCAAAGCTGTTTATAATGAAGTAAAATTAGATTTCAAACAATTAGAAAAGAAGAGTCAAAATTATGATCTGCATACAGTGTGATTACATATCAGTATACCAGAGAAAATGGATTTAAAAGAAATACTAGAATTAAGAGTTCATCGATGTGCATAAGCACAACAGAAATATAAATCAAACAACAGTTTTCTTGTGTGCTAACAATAACTATTTAGTGCTAAGAAAAATAAATTCTCTATAATATTAGCAAATACAATTATTTAGAATACTCTTAATATTTCCTATTAAGTTTTTCCAAAATGATGCACTTTCTGCTAAAGTACAAATGGGTCTCTCTAAACTTGACAGAACAAGTCTCAAAAACTAGATGAAGAGAATACTAAGAATTCTTTGAACTAATAGCTAATGATAGCACAGAATTTAGCACTAAAAAATTTAAATATATTTAATTCTCATTTAATCCTTTCAATAAATCTTGGAGGCGAATGCTATAAATACTTCAGTTTTACAGACAGAAAATACAAAGATGTGAAGTAATTTACTCAAGGTCATACAGTTAATTAATTGGGATGCAGGAATTCACACCCAGGCAGTCCAGCTCAAGAGACCTTGTGCTCAAATACTGTGCCAAATTGTTTCTCAAGGCTAGTAAAGTGAGAAGACTCCACCAGATAGAAAAATAAATAAAAAGCTCCATAAAATAAATATGCTGTTCTTGTAAGAACAAACAGATTTGGTAATAGCTAACATTTCCTGAGCATTTACTATGTACCAGCCATCTTAGATATATTATCTCAGCCTTCAAAATGTCACAGACAGACAGATGAGAGTGTTGCAAACAGGTGTCTAAGGGAATAATTCTATAAATTGGACCCACTGTGCTGAGCCCCCCATGCTTTCTTTTTTAAAATCAATTTACCTGCAACCCTGCCTAGCTTAAGTGGACAGGATATGTTTGTTTCCTCAGCAAACAACCTGTTATCTGAGGGAGAAATGCAAGACCAAAATGCCAATGAAAATAACATGTTAACCTGAAGCAGTGGATGCAAGGGGGTTGTTGTGACCCTTACATAGACCAGATTCCAAAACTCAGGGAGATAAGGATAATTCTTCCTAACCATAAAATCTATTTAAAAAAAAAAAAAAGATTCCAATTAGAACTGATCAGCGTGGGCCAAAGTGACCTGAAATTGTCATGTGCAGTGGGGTCTTGAAAGTCTAAAGTCCTTCTGCTGTCAGTAAAAAGTTAAGAAGTAGACTTGAACAGGACTCTCTGGAAACTTCCCTTGGATCCCCAATAAAATTGGAGGGCAGGAGGGGCGTATCATCCTTTTAAGAGGATCCACTCCTATCCTTGAGAATGTTCCTTTTCCCTTTTTCTTATTGCTTCCAATAAACTCATGCCTGTTACTCTGAGTGACAGGTCTGAAAGGTATAATTGCAAGAATCAGAGTTTGAAGAAGGGGATTCTGTGGCTGCCTCAGCTTCATGGCAGTCTGGTACCCTGTAATAATACCTTGTGATATAGGCTCTTTCTTTGTGTTAATTTTGGAGATGACACAACTGTGGGATATAGACTAATCAACTTGTCCAAAACTGTGATGGCTACAGTGCCAATAAGTGACACAACTGAAATTTCAACCCAGGCTTCCATGTACACGACTTATCTTCTTCATTTGTGAAAATACTAATAGGCAAATGAAGACAAAAAATATTATTTAATGAAGAGCACTGAGGCAATGAAATAGGTAGTTGGAACAAAATCAATATATATTCTACACTATATACATCAACATAAACCCAGGTAAATTAAATGTTAACATACAAACCAAATCAACTTAAAAGTAATAAAGGAAACAAATATGTCAAATTATGAATAGAAGAAAATATAAAGAGGAAGTTTTAAATCAGACATGTAAAAATTATAAGTAAATTTAAAAAGTAAAATATAAATTGAGTAAGTTTTAAGATTATAGACACAGCTATAAAAAACTCATAGCTAAAGATGTAAAAGAATTATAATTACAAAAGAAACATGGATGGAAAACATGATTAGAGACTTACATGAAAGAATATAAGTGACTATTAAATGAATTAAAAATGCAATTAAAAAAAGCTATATGTAGGTGGGCGTGGTGGTGCACACCCCTAATCCCAGTGCTCCAGAGGCTGAGGCAGGAGGATCATGAGTTTAAAGCCAGCCTCAGTAAAAGTGAGGCACTAAGCAACTCAGTGAGACTCTGTCTCTAATAAAATGCAAAATAGGGTTGGGGATGTGGCTCAGTGGTTGAGTGCCCCTGAGTTAGATCCTTGGAAACCCGCTGCCCCCTCCCCCCCAAAAAAACAAAAAGCTGTATGTGTTTTTGATAAAATCTGCATAGCATTAAAATTAGTAACACTCAGTGTTGATTTGGGTGCAATGGTTGGTATTTTCCTACACAGAGACAAGTAGTAACTTAGACAACCTTTAGGAAAATAATTTAGTAACATGTATCAATGATCTTAAAAGAGTTCTGACATTTTGGCACAGAGATTCCCCATAGAGAAATCTATTCTAATGACTTAATTTGATTTATCTACGTTATAATACAGCAATATTATAAAATATTAAGAGGCTTTAAATTTATACCTATACATGCTTCATAATAAATTAGAGGAAATTTATATATTATATTTCATAGAAAAGTAGGACTAAATATTCTGTTATGACTTCAAAAATACAAGTGTATAAACGCCTATATATATATATATATATATTATATATGGCATATATATATGAATTTTAGCTAGTCAGAGTGGCATATGCCTGTAATCCCAGAGACTCATATATATATATATATCAGGAAAGGAAGAAAAATAGAAAAGCAATGGGCAAGGAAAAAAACATAAAATAAGACTTTGGAAATACATCCAGGCACATTAAAATTACAATAACTATAAATGGATTAAACAAATTTATATATTCAAAGGCAGGGACTCAGAACTTTTTCAAAGGGAAAAAAATTAGACTTTAAAACCATTACCTAGGGGCTTGGGTTGTAGCCCAGTGGTAGAGCACTTGCCTAGCATGTGTGAGGCACTGGGTTCGATTCTCAGCACTGCATATAAATAAAATAAAGGCCCATTGACCACTAAAAAATAGTAAAAAAATAAACAACAAAAATCTCTAAACAATTAGCTAATATATACTGAGTATTTAAAAGAAACAAGACATTAAGGGATATCATCAAAATCTTTATTTCTGAATGATGTTATTATGGTGATCTTTATATTTTCTGTATAACTAATGTTTCCTATGATGAAGAATATGTTGCGTTAACTGTAAGAAAATTGTTAAGAAAACATTTAGATGAGTTCAACATTATGTTTGTATGCCTTTCTTTTAGAACAATGTATTATTGTATATTTACAATGTTATCCTTACATAAACTTTTAAAAAGAGAATTCCTGAAGTTTCAGTGTGACACAAATAAATAAAAAACAATCTCCAAAATGAAACTATAACTGACTTCCTTAGGATACAGAGTTAATAAATTATTTTTCTACTTTTTAAATCAGGACATTCTACCACCACACTTTCTTATTACGGGATGGAAGACAGCTCAGTAGGGGATTTCATCTTCAAACTGTGTTTCCTAGCAACACTCTTTTTAAGCCAGAGTGTTCTTTCTTTCTATCAATCACTCACATCTGTGAAAAATACTTAGAAACAACTCTTTCATCCTGTGAATAAACAATGTGAAATAGGCTAGCAGGCAGCTGCAGAAGGAGAAAAGGAATACCAATTCTATAGACCTTGGACTTTTCTTATTCACTTTGGAATACTATAATGCCTGTGCTTTAAGTTTGGATAAATACATTTGCAGGTTCAATCTCAATGATACGGTTTTAGTAACATTTTTAATTGTTGAGATTTTATATTGAAAAGCAATAGACACCATAACTATGTCATCCTCATTTTTTCAATACAAGAAATAGCCCCTGATTCTGAAGAATACATTTAACTTTTAAAAAGTAGCCTTCTTATCAGATTAGCCAGACTTAATCTTGAATACAAGTTAAAATCGCCTGGAAATCTTTTAAAAAATACTCATGCCCCCCCCTTCCAAATCTGTTATTTTGTTTCAGTTGAGGCTTAGTTAAAAGCCCCTCAGGTGATTATGAGCTAATCGAAAAACACTACACACCGTGCAAAGCATTTAGGAAAGGCTTAATCAAATTTCTATAATAAATAATGAATAATGATGCTCAAGCATCATAGCAATATACTAATTCATGTAAACGTTTGCAATCATAAGTCAATTGTAAAGTTCAAATAATGAAACCATAAAGAACTCAAAATTTAAAAAAAACTAATGCTTCATGTGTTAAAAGGAAGAAACAAAAAATACAGTTTTGAAATCTTTGCTACTATAAACTATTTTGCTTATATTAAATGTGGAATATATTAAATTCAAAGCATTTTATTTTATTTTTTGATACAGGGGACTTAGCCCAAATGTACTATACTACTGAGCTACATCCCCAGCTACCTCACATCTTTAATTTTTTTTTTTTAAATTTTGAGATAGGGTCTCACTAAGTTGCTTAGGGCCTCACTAAATTGCTGAGGCTAGCCTTGAACTTGCAATCCTCCTACCTCAGCTTCCTGTGTCGCTGGGATTACAGGCATACGCCAGTCTGACTAGCTAAAATTCAAAGCATTTTAAAAGGAAATTTTGTGTACATGTCTGTTGACACCTATTTGACCTTTAGCAGGACATGGATAGCCCATGGGAAACTATTAGTTAAAGATGGAAAACTATTTTGAACTATACCATACCACTGAGACTCACACAAATTCTAAAGGATAGTTAACAGGAGAAAAAGATCCAGGTGAGATTATTTCTACCAAAACAACTGGTATTTATGGTCAAAGAGGAGAGAAAACCTAGACTGAACAGTGTTTCTATCATTCAGTTTTCTGCAATGTATATTTCAGAAACTCTATATAGAGAATTCTTTGGGAGAGGGAGTCAGAAACCAGAAATCATCTAGGATAATGCAACATTTCTCTTCAGACTGGAACAGCTTTAGAATTGTTACTTTTATGATTAATGATATGTTTCTTCCCCTGTGTAAAACTCTCCGAATCAAATTAAGAAAAGGCAAAACACATGCACAGTTTTTTTTTAACCCATTTATCTAAATAACTACAGCCAATCACTAATAAAAAGTGTCCAGAATCCTTGTTAGTTCAATTTATTTTGTACATACCTTCTCTGTGACTATTTTTCTGAGAATTTCTTATCTTTTATTGCCTTATCCAATCACAGTCAGGGTTAACTCTTGGCCAACTTCATTTATCATGGGTAATTCTTCATCCGCATCACATTCTTTCTCTCTCTCTCTCTCACCTTCCCTCCTATTTCCTCTCCCTCTCCTTCTCCAGTACAATAAATTTTTCCTGGAAAACAACTCTTCCCAAATTCTCATTCCAGGTGGTGCATAGGCTCTATGTCCAGTTAGTCCTAATATTGAACTATTTTATTCACAGGAGGTATGGTTCAAAGATAGGCTTGTGATTCATGCCTGGTAACTGAGTAAAACCTATCCTCGTAGCTGCAATGGTGGGCTCAGAGATGAGCTTGTGTCCATACAGGGTTCCAAGCATAGGATACAGTTACTATTTAGGAACTAACAAAAGTTTCTCTCGCTCTCCTACAGGTCTTAATCCTAAGAGAATGTTAACCTAAAAATCTAGAACTGAAGGGAACTGACGGGGACCCTGAGAATGACAAGAGAGCCAAGAAAAGGACAAAAACACGTTCCTGATTAAATCATCTGTACCCCAGGATATTCCTGCATTACTTCTGAACTTTTTGGTCATAAGTACTACTATAAATCCCTTTCTTCTTCAGTCAGCTTTAGTTGGTTGTGACACTTACTGTCAAAGGGGTCCTAAAATTCACAATTTTTCACTATTGCCTTTCTTGCCTAAAAATAAATTCATTTTTGGCCATAGAACTAGTTGCAATTATCCTGGCTAGTGAATAAAATCTGTCTTTTCCAGTACTTCTAATTCAATATCATTTAAATGAAAATCTGTTTATACCCTGCACTCTAGCCAGAGATTAACCACTCTATCCTGAAACTCAAAGATTTTGTTCTCCCCCACCCAAACACACACACACACACACACACACACACACACAATTAACTCTGAAAATGTATTTACAATCACTTATTCACAAAGGAATACTCTCACACTTTAAACCTACTTACTCCCACCACCACCACACAAAAACAAAACTCCCCAAAATTAAGCAAAAGGAAATCTTCTTCCTCCTCGTCTGCCTAAGACTTCCTAAATTGTAGAACTCAAAATAATCTTGAACCTCTATATTCTAGTTGATTCTAGATATTTTGAAACTCAGCGAATGAATATACTCAGCATGTATCAGCTATGTAATTTGCCTTCTTTTCATTTTAAGGTTTTATCTATTACATAATATTTACTTTGAAAATAGTTACCACCCCAAGTAAATCTGTTTCTTAGGAGGTCACTCTGCATTATCCTTTCCTGTATTTGCTCTAGCAATTAGCAGCTAACTCCCTAGAACACAGGTATCATCATGGATTTTTTTTCAATAATCTTTATTCAGCTCATTTGATGAGATGTTATGTATTTCACATAGCGTACAATTATCTCTAAGTATTTACCACCTCTGAAGAGTTTGCTATTTTTCTTTTCCTTGTTAAAAATCTCTAAAGTCCCAACAAATGAACAAATTATGAAATCAAGTTGCACTCAATGTGAAAATTGAGACAGGGGCAAAAGGACAGTAGATAATGAATGGTTGGGTCAGGAAGATGGGGGTTGACTGAAAAGGCAATAAAATGCTAGTACCTCCAGGGCACTCTTTCCCTCACCAACCTGTTGCCAAGGTTACCTGCCTCCAGGGAATTGTTCCTCCCAGGGAGGAGTTATAATGAAATCCCTTGGGTGGCTGCTTTCCTGTCCCTGGATCACTTCACCTTTTGGTTTGGCAGAATGGGAGCAGGGGCCATGAGAACTAAGGAAATATGAAATCTATAAAAGAGACAAGACATCCTTAATCCTTTGGGCACCAGCTTTGGACCCCCTCCTCTTCAGAGGAGTCTCTGTCTATCTGTCTCTCTTTTTCTCTTTCTTTGTTTTATCCTTTAAAAAAATTTTTTTTGTTGTTGTTCTTGCCTCGGTTTTTCTCAGGTGTTCAGTCTTCAACACCAGGGGAAAAGGGACCCAAATCCTGATTTATTTTCAACACCAGTATCATCTCTGATCTCAAAATCACAACACTTGTAGCTTTGATTGTAACAAAGAATGCATGTCTCTCTGTGAGCCTCCTGAGTTCTCTTATCATAGAGACCTTACTTCCTCCCATTTGTGGGAAGTCTGGACTAGGACTGAGGTTTCTCTCGTCCAAGCTGTCAGTTCCTTCTCTAACCCCTCCTGCTTCCTGACACATATCTTGTTGTTCTGTGGTAGTGATGCTAATCTCTTCTTCAATTCTAACCTGCTGGCCTCCTTCCTAGTTTTCTTTCTTTGTTGCTTATCTTTCTTTCTTTTGTTTCTTTTGTTGCTTATATAGAGATAAGAGAGAGAAGAAGGAATACTGGGAGGGGGAGGATTGGGGCAGCATAAATCTGGCCCCATCAATTCCTAGTCTGCTAATTCCAAATCAAGTATTTTCTTAGAGAAGAAGGGACTTTGCTGTATTCTCAGGATTTTTGATTAAGCTAAGGGATTCCAGATAAATGGGCATTCTTTTTTTTTTTTTTTTTTTTTTTGGTACTGGGGATTGAACTCAGGGGCACTCGACCACTGAGCCACATCCCCAGCCCTATTTTGTGTTTTTATGTAGAGACAGGGTCTCACTGAGTTGCTTAGCGCCTCGCCATTGCTGAGGCTGGCTTTGAACTCGCGATTCTCCTGTCTCAGCCTCCCTGAGTGCTGGGATTACAGGCTTGAGCCACCGCGCCCGGCTAAATGGGCATTCTTTATTATGAGAGGAATATTGGAAAATCCTTTGAAGAAATAGTAAATAAAATCCTGCTGAGATGATGAAGTTTCCAAAGGAAATACAAATACTCTATGAGGAAAGGGCAAAGTGTGCTGCGTGTAATATTTGATAAATGAATTAATATGTATAATTAAGGTCTTCATAATGCTTCAAAATCTCAACTTGAAAAGCCATGACATTGATTTAGCTTCCTCATATAAGCCTACTCCCAGCACAACATAGTTGCTAATCAATCTGTGAACAAACAGAGGCCATATGATATGACCTCACTGCCCTTCAGATCCCATCACATGGACTTAATTTTAGATGGAGTATAAAAAAATTAATCCAAAACATCTCATACAAAGCTAAATAATGTGAGCAACCCTCATGAACAGAGAGTATATTCAGGATGTAAGCCTTGTAAATGCCCAGGTAATCTTTTCCTTTGAAAAAAACATTTTGAAATATGTTTAGGTTTCTCACTTTGCTTCTTTCAAAAAATCGGAGTGAAAACCAATGTTTTATTAAAATTAATAAAAAATTTAAAAATATTATAAGATGTTGTAGGTATGTTTATTAATCATTTGTTAATCTATCTGAACACACCATTTTTTATGTTAACCCACAACAGTCTAAATGTGTAATAGCAACTGCAAGGAAATTCACTGTATAAACTTTATTTATTTGAAAAATACTGTATAAGTATCCCTGACCTTCACTGAACACAAAATAGGAGATATAAATTTACATGTTAGAGTAGCTGTAATAGGAAATTGGCTGGTGGTAAGCACTGTTGAAGAAAAATTATTATTATTTCACTATATTGTGATTTCATTATTGAGTTAAGAAATCACAAAACAGGAATGTTCACATTCACAAGTATTTTAGTGAGATTCACTTCTTTCAGCAACTCATAACCAAATGATTAGTAGCAACAGAAAATGAAGACATGCTTGACTATTGAGGTTTTGAGACACTAGTCAGACAAGTAATTCAAATTCATCTACATAAAATTTTGCAGAAAAATAATGTATACATTAAACATTACTTCATTAATAAATCTATTGGGCTCATTAAAATGATACAATCACAAATCTATAAAAGATTTTTGTTAAAAGAACAAAATGATATTTGTCCAACATATCTGCAATTGTGCTTCTGTGTGAGGAAGCTGAGAAGTCTCTGTTTCCAACAGATGGAGAAAGGAAACACTAACAACTAGACAATGTTCAATACATATATTTAATAGTCAATATTTTGGTATAGAAATAGATATTAACATTTTACAATAATAATGTATGTTTTTATTTCCATGATAATTTAATTTTATTCTTCGTAAGAGAGTATTATGCTGTACTTTTGCTGACTCTAGTATCCTAAAAATTTTTGAGGATAAAGGTGGCCATATTGGTGGTTTCATCAAGATTCTCGTAGAGGACACATACCTCACTGGATATCATGCACTGTCAGTCATTTGCTTTTTCCACAAGTTTACTTGAGGTTTAAATGTAACTCTATATCCAGTTTATTCTAAATATGGTTGTGTATTTTTTTCTTCAAAGGATTCCTCTTCCTTTGATTTCAAGTTAATGAACATCTCATTAGCAAAGTATGCTTCTTTTAATTAGTTTCTAGAAGTGTAAAAAAAAGTTTTCCTTTTCATATGCTTCATGTAGAAAACAAAACTAGTGAAATGGATGTATAGAGATATTAATTTCCTAGCAAACATGCAGAACATTGGAAAAAACATAATAAATTCTATTTTACAAATATTTAAACTGTGGCTATTTCATGTTTTCTAAGGTATTAAAAATAACATTCATTTCCAAAATTAAAAAATAAAATATTGATGATAACAGTATTACAAGTAATTTAACACTGGAGAGGAACTGACTTACTTTTAAGGGTGATCAAAGAGGGGTTAATTTAACATAATTTTCTTGAAAGTGAAGAATGATTCAAGATGTCTGCTTCTACCCTTCCATGCAAAGTTATACTTGAGTAGTGTGCCTTCAGGCCATAAAAAGAAATAAAAGGTGGAAAAACTAAAAAGGAAGAAAACTGTAATTATTCACAGACATATGATTATCTAGGCAGAATTTATTTTTTTAATTTTGCAAATTATAACTAAGATTACCTTGATTTTCTACGTACAAATCAATTATAAAAATTAGTTGTAATCCTATAAACAAGCAGATGGTATTAAGATATATCTAACAATATTTACATTAGCAATGTAACTATTAGGCATTTAGGTGAAAAAAAGCATAAAAGTAGTAAAAAATTCCTTGGAGGAAACTGTAAAACTTTACCAAAAGACTTTGAAAGAAGGCTAATTAAATGAAGAGATATTATTAAGTGTCCACAGATAGGAAATAGTGACAATTACAAATTCCTCTCAAAATATTCTATAAATTCAATACTATTTCAGTCAAAATATCAGTAGTATTTAGCAGAGAATTTAGCAAAATGATTTTAAAACTTATGTTGAAGAGCAACCTGCCAAGAAAAGTCAGAACAACTTTGCAAATGAAATAGGTGGGGTCTTTATTAAAGCAGGTTTCATAATTTTTTATGCTGTTATAGCTACAGCAACATAACAATAGTGCAGGTGGGGAAGAATAAACCAATGGAACAAAACAGAAACACACAAAAGAAGACATCATAAATGATCAAAATATTCCTGCAACCAGTAGGGGACAGGATGGGTTATTTAATAAGTAGAATCTAGCGCAATAGGTGATCCACCTCACAATAATTCTTCCCTCAAATTATTTACAAGTTTAATAAAGAAAAATGTTTCAAAGCACAAAACTTCAGACATCTAAGGAAAAAAAATAGAAATGCATCCATGACTTCAGAATAGAAAAGAATTCCCTTAAACAGATATAAAAGCGCGAATAACAATTGAAAATTTTTATAAATTTTGCTATATTTACAAAAAAATGACTTCTGTTCATCAAGACACTATAAACAAAATGAAGAAACAAAGCACATCTAAGGAGAACCTATTTGCAATTCATATAACTGACAAAAGCTTAGTGTCCAGAGTATGTTAAAAAGGTCATGCTGAGCAATGAAGGACAAAAGAGAAAAAAAATAGAAAAGTGGACAGAGACCTTCTTAGAGAAGATTAAAGCTGCAAAGCTGATAAATGTACAAGAAGTATATTAAAAAACCCTTAATCTCAATAGTAATTAGAATAATGCAAAATAAAACCATAATAAAATATCACTAAAAACCTCTCTTAACATTTTAAGATTTTGAAAATGCCAAGTAATGATAAAGATGGAGCAAAGAAGCCTTTACATAGCAAAGGGTATGTAAATTGTCACATTCATTTTAGACACAAATTTTGCCAGAACCTAGTAAAGCTGAAGATGTGTATGCCCTATGTGGCAATACCACTCCAAAGTGTAAATCCTAGCATAGTAACTCTGAAAACAGGGAAATTTAAAGATCACTTAGAAATTTTTTAAAAAATTAAACATGCAGATACTACACCACTCAGCGCTCCATTCCCGGGCATATATCCCATAGAAATACAAATGTATGTTCAAACAAAAAGATGAGCATGAATACTCATAGCAATTTCATAATCTAGAGTAATCCCCTTTTATTTGTGGTTTTATTCTCACAGTTTCAATGGTCAAATGTAGCCCAAAAATACAAAATGGAAAATTCCAAAACTACCCCATTTGTAAGTTTTAAGTTGTCAGTTTTGAGTGGTATGATAAAATCTCACACCCTCCCTTTCCTTTCTGCCTGGGATGCAAAGTCAACTCTGTACATCATATCCATACTGTATCCCCTACCTGCCTGTTATTTGCTCGCGATGATCTCAATTTCAGATTGACTATCCTGGGTTCAGTACTACCTGAGGTTTCAGGAATTCACTGGGGTCCTAAACATATGCCCCAACAGTAAAGGGTGGACTAGTCTTAGCCAAAAGCTAAAAACCACCCAGATGTTCCTCAACAGGTGATAAGCTGAGATAAAATTTGTAGAAGATAAAGAGGAATAGGGAAATTTGGAAGGACTGATTTACATTTTGGGATTTATAGACATGGCCATTAAAACATGTTGATATATTTTAAAACTGTACTGCATTCTTTAAGGTAAGATCCAGAGCCAAATGTCATGAGCATCACAAAGATAGTTGACGCTACTCATATAATTAAAATGCCCTTTAACCAAAAATATGAAAATCTTAACATTAATATTTGGTAGAACAAAGAAAGATTGCTATATTTTATGTTTTGATTTGAAAATTTTTCTAATAAACCAATGTAGAGTTTGTATCATATTTAAAAATATACAATATTAGTTAACCCAGAAAAACTCTATCAAAATTGTTCAATAAAAAGATTATAACTATTCTTTGGACCATGAAACTAAGTTATATTTTATATCTTTCATCATGTGTAATATTTTATTACTTGTAATATGTAATTCAACAGTCACAAAAATGATCAGGAATATATATTAATGATAATCTTTTAAATTCAAGTATAAAAAAGCTTAAAATATTTCTTGTATTTTGTAGCACATTTTAGAATTAATTTTTAAGTGACCATTTTGTGTTTCCTACCTAATGCCTCCTTGTCGTGATTACATAATATTTCACTTTCTAATTGCACTCTGTTTATTGCATTCCCGAGTAATAAGGTAACAGAACAGAGTGGAGAGCAGCATAGGGTTGGCTTGAGTCCTGCACTGGCTGCCTACAATGTAATGGTTTGGAGCAATGACTTTGTCTCTTACTCTTAGTTTATGCATCTGTTAAAAAAGGAAGTAATAGTACCAGACTCACAAGGTCACTGTGAAGATGCAATAAGACAACACCTGTAAAAGTCTTAGTGCATATAACAAACTACTATGATTTTAATTAGTATTTCTCAAAGACCAGTTGAATATCAGATGAATTTCACTAAGCCCTCCAAAGATATCTATATAATTAAGAACGCCTCAGGTAGAATTAAAGTAGCATTTCAGTTATTTCTGTGGGTACCTTTGAGTCCACACCACTTCATTGGATGGATATTGGATTGTCACACTTGATAACAGCTACAAATGACAATGTTTGAAATTTATTAAATGACTGTATTATCTATCATGCTAAATCCCATCAGGTCAAGTTCAGTTCTGATTGATAAAATATGTGCGTAACCTTTTTCAATTTATTTGGCATTTTTAGGTCAATTTTTTTCATACTATAGAATTAAGAATTATACTATATCATTTCTGAGGCAACTTCAAAGAAATGAGCCCAAATAAATTAAAAATAGCTATTTTATCATTCTATTCCCCAACATATTCAGTCTCATTCAGTGATGGATAAAGAACAGATGTAAATTCATATTGTAAAAAAATACATTTTCTGTACATAAAATCACTCATTAGATCATTTTTGTGTGCCTACTGGTATTTTTCCTCCTCATGCTTGCCAAAAAAGAAGTCTGAAATTTCTCTGTTAAACCACCACCAACAACAACAATATCCAGCCAAAAGAATAATAACAGATGAGCATTCAAATTATTTTAGAATGATACAAGTTAGTCTGACTCGCTCTATTAACACAATCATTTTGAGCCAAACTTATTTTATCGTTTTGGCAATGTAAAATGCAAAATACAGCCTTATATATAACATTTAAATCTCTCCCCTCCCTGATTGGGATTATATCAGAGAATGAAATAATCATTTACTCAGTTGACCAGGCATAAACAGCGATTATTATTATATTTTTCTCTTCATTGATATCCAATTTATTAGCAAATTCTTTAGACTGTAGCTTTGGAATATCTCAAACCCAACCCATATCCTCTACTATACTTGGATCCCCAAGTGATCTCCCTGATGTCCGCTCTGTAAAAGTTCCAGAGTCGTCTTCTATATTTCTCCTCTCCCTAACACCATAGAATAAGCCTTGACGGCCACCAAGCATCTTCTAATGGCCTAAGACTCAGTCTATCTCAGCACTCACCCTTTCCCTGAACACAGAGCATACCATGATACCCTGTGGTTATATTCTCTAGCTTATTTTTCTTTCCTGTGATAGATGCAAGCCCTTCCTTAGGGAATTTGAACTCATCATGGAAATGACTCCCAGTGAAGTCTGATGGTTTTCTGGCCTGGCAGGATCCTTCTGTGACTACCTCTTTCAGGGTGAAGTGAGCACAGCCTTAAAGGGTGCTTCAGTGGGGAATTGTCCTACACTCTACTCACTCACTCATGTCCTTACCTGCTTGTTTGCTAGTTCTAGGTAATGCAACATGAAAATATCCATAAACTGAAACTGTCATAGTTCTCATTAGGCTTTCAACCAGACCACTGTTCATGATCTTGCCATGCTCAATTCAAATCTTTACATAATTTGAGTGTGAGGGTGTGTATGTATGTTTGCAGTCTGCATAACTCCATAAGTGTCTTAATATCAGCAATAGTATCTCTTAAATGCCTGTCATTCCTTTTCCTATACCATTCCTACCATATCATGTTTCAAAATAGGAAACCAATAAATATTTATTTAAATTTGATGTATTGGTCCCTCTTCCAAAAAAATAATGCCTAGAATTACCATAAATATTAGGTTTAGAAATTAATACCTATGACATGCATCTTTGTGGACCAATGAGAAAATGCCTTATATCAAGAAACAGAAGGTGAAAAATATATACACAATTTAAATTCTATTCCAAGTCTCCTCACACTGCAAATTAAACTAAAGTACATATTATCTTATTTTTTGCTCTAAGAATTGAAAAAGAGATCCCCAGTGCCATGGCACTTTCCATAAAGTACACTTTCTTTTTTTAAATACTTTATTAAAATACTTTTTAAATACTTGCCACACTTAATTCCTTCTTTCTACAACTCAGTAATTTTATGTTTCTTTTTTTTTGCCTTATTTCTTGAATAATGCCAGGAATATGTACATGTTACATGAGCAAAAACAAGCATTGTCTTCAAAGTATGTTATTTGTATTTGCAATTCAAAATAATTTCCTTTCCAATCCAATATTTTTATTCAGGAAACAGTAATTAGCACTTGTTACAGTTAATTTTGTTTAACCTGCAAACCCTGACAGTAATATGAAATGAAAAACCACTATAGATTTTCAATAGATTTAGTATAATAATAAGCATTGTTTAACAGTAAGTTTTACACAATATGTGTACTACAGTTCATTGATTAAAATAATGTATGTATATGCAAAAGTAATGTAATAGATTTAGCATCTTTTTATCCTGATTGTTTTTAATATTTTAATATATTAAGATCAAACCTTACAGACTATCACTTATTGTATTATTTTGTGTTTTAAAACAAAAAAATTTAAATGATGAATTCATATTCATCAAGTACAGTATTTTATTCACAATAAATAAAAATTTAATCAGAATTTCCTTTCCATTTTTCATACAACATTTCTTTCTTTTAGAAAGAAACCTAAAATTAGTAGTGATAATGCAATATTAAGTCTCTAATAGGATATAATTGCAAGATCCATAATTTCAACACATCTGTAGTGTGGATGGTGTTTTATTCATTGAACAAAAATTTTAAAGCATCTAATGCTTTAAAGAATTGCAACTGCTTGTAAAAGAAAACATAGCTGGTCTCTGTCCATGTGGAATTTATGATCTACTGAAATGGATGAGGAAATGACAAGGACAGTTGTTCGTGCTGCGTGGAGGGAGGTGCCACCAGAGATCCATGGCAGCACATACAGAGGAGCTTGTGAAGCAGGAGCAGGAGGAGCAGAGTTTTTAAGGAGATGATAGCTCCAAGAAGTTGAAGTGAAGGGCATGAGTGGTATGTTTGTGGAATGAAGAGCTGAGAAGGACGTTATGCAGAGGTCAGCACTTCTTTTGAGCATCTTCGAACTATACCTTCTGTAGATTTTATAGAAATCGTTATAGCTCTTGTTCCTTAGACAGTTAAGGTTCATATTTCAATTCTTAGCCATACAGGTGCCTACTGAACCCGAATCTGTGATTGCATTTCCCATAGTATTGCCCAATTGTACAGTAATTCTCAAGATATGGGATATGGGCCACAAGAACTACAAGTCAACGTGAATATTAAGCTTTACTGTGATACCAACAAACAAAACCAAACCACAAAGCTGTCAGTTTTTCTTCAGATTGCTGAAGACTTTTTATGTCACTGTTTCTTTCTTTCTAGTGTCTTCACTTCTAATCAAAACATGATGGTTTTATGTTCTATTCTGTGAATTTTGTGGGGATACTAACCAGCGCAATAAACTGACCTGTGCCCTTGGGATAGCAGATCATGATGGCTTCCATTGCTACTACTTCCAGTTAGCATCTTAATATTTGAATAAGGGTATTCAAATGAAAACTACTTAACTAAGAGAAATGGCCCAATCAATGTGACATTAGAATATGCTTGAAGAGCCCTGCAACTCAGGCTGCTGAGATAAGGAGGATTTTGAGTTCAAGGCCAGCTTCAAACCCTCTAAGTGAGATTCTCCAAATAAAAAATAAAAAAGGACTGAGGATGTAGCTCGGTGGTAAAGTGCCCTTGAGTTCAATTTTCAGAACAAACAAACAAACAAAAATCTGAAGATATTGGTAAGCATATAAATCTAAAACTAAAACTCCATTAGGTAAAAAAATGTCCTCTCTGCCCTCCAACAGCTAACAAGCCTTTTGCAGGGCTTTATGGCTACATTCACATGGGTAGATCTGTTAATGCTTAGAACAGTGCTTTACATAATGATACTTGAAGGAGAGATTAATAGGATCAATTATAAACACCCAAGAACATAATTCAATCTAGAGAAATTATTTTATGATTCACTTATTCAATAAATATATTTTGATTGCTCACTGACAATAATACTAAATACCCACTCTGATCCAAATGTTCCACATAATTAATTTACTTAATCCTTGTAGCAAATGAATGAGAAAATAGGTATTTCTTAGAAGGGAGGGATAAATAAACAAAATTTCATCTAGTAGTATCTAAAAATTTTACCCATTAATAGCACATGAATATACTTATGTTCCTAATTTGACATATCTGACTTTGATAAATTAAAAAATACCCTACCTAACATAATTGCATATTTCATATCATCGGTTACACAGTCCTCAGATTCTGTAGCTTTCACTTGCACAAGATGCATGCTCTTTCTGAAATATGCCCTGAGATATTTTCCAAATTGAATTTAAATTACCAACTTTTAAAACAATCACTTTTTGACTACTATCACATTCTTGGGCCTCTTAATCTGATGAATTAAAATAGTAGATTTCCAAATATTGAGATAAAGAAAAGTTAGCATTCAAATGACCACCTAGCTCTAATAAATAAAATCTTCCATGGGGATAACTAGTTTTATTTATGGTGGTCAATATTCTATGCATTGAGAAAAAAGAACTTCATTAGAAATAAAATAAGCAAAGGAAAAAAAAGTAAGAAAGAAGGAAAGAAAAGAAAAAGAAAGAAAGAAAATGAATAGTAGCCATCATCTAAAGAAAGAATAGAATCTAAAAGATCTTAATAACTTGTGGCTTTTGGTTAATGACCTTTTAATTTCTCAAAGCAAGTAATTTTTTCAATAGTAAAGCCACAAATTACAACAGGTATTAAGAGCGGTGTCAAAAGCTAGACATAATTCATGGTGCTTCCATCCACACTAAGGCAAACATAAAATTATCACCAAAGACATCTCCAAAGTAATAATGTTGATAAACAAACAAATAAGCATGTCAACCTAGAAAGTCCACCGCTATTCTGTTTTCCCTATGTGTAAAGGAAACAGTATGACTTCATTTTTGTGTTATTAAATATTTAACAAAATAAAGAGAAAATATATAAATTAGAAAAACAGTAATTCTAGAAAGCTGATTTTAAATACTAGGTCTCTGCTAACTACTGATCCTTAAAAAAACAAATATGTATCTGTATGCTCTAATCAAGCTGACCAGAGAAACTCATTTATAGTTTATAGGGTAATTAGCATAAGATGCATAGAGCTACTGTTAGGGAAATGTAATCTATAACTACAAGAAAAGGATTTGATCCATTCAATAATTATTGAAACTTAACTTGATTTAGTGATTTTACATTTGACCATACAGCAATAATTTTCAGTCTGGGAATTAATACCTAAATTTCTCTGACCTAAATTTCTCTGCCCTTGGCAGTTTTAAGCACTGCCTTTCTTCATAATCATCTAGAATTTTGGATACACACATACACACACACAATTGTATTTACATGTGTATAAATGTACCATATATGTGTAATATATATATATATATATATATATATATATTTTACCTTAGGTTCTGATTATTTTCATTTTTGTCTCTGCTACAGACATATCTTGTTTTTATTATACTTGTTATTATACTTCACTGGTACTACTTCTTTTTTTTATAAATTGAAGGTCTGTGGCAACCTTACATTAATTAAGTCTATGGTTATCAATTTTTTCAACAGCAGGGACTCACTTCATGTCTCTATGTCAAATTCTGGAGCTTCTCACAATATTTCAGATGTTTTCACTCTTATTATATCTGTTGTGCTGATATATGATCAATTATCTTCAATGTTGCTTTTATAATTATCTTGGGGAACCACAAATCACACTAATATAAGATGGTAGACAATCAATAAATGCGTGTGCTCTGAGCACTCCATTGACAGGCCATTCCTGTCTCTCAATAGCTCGTTGGGCCTCCCTATTCTCTAAGATAGAACAATCTGAAAATAGGTCAATTCTTAACCCTACAATGGCCTCTAAGTATTCAAGGGAAAGCAAGGGTTGCAGGTCTTACTCTGAATCAAAAACTAGAAATAATGAAGGTTAATGAAGAAGACCTGTCAAAAGCCAAGACAGGCTGGAAGGTAGCCCTTTTGCATCCTAGAGTTAGCCATGCTATGAATACAAAGGAAAAATTCCTGAAGCAATTAAAAGTACTACTTCAGTGAACAATCAAGTGATAAGAGTGTGAAACAGCCACATTACTGACATGGAGAAGTTTTAGTGGTCTGGGTAGATCAAACCAGCCACAGCATTCTCTTATACCAAAGCTAAATCCAGAAGAAGGCCTCAACTCTCTTCAATTCTATCATGCCTAAGGGAGGTGAAGAAGCTACAGAGAAATATCTGAAGCCAGCAGAAGTTGGCTCATGAGATTTAAAGAGAGACAACATTTCCACAACCTGGAAGTACAAGGTGAACAGCAAGTGCTGATGTAGAAGCTGCAGAGAGTTAACCAGCCAGCTAAGCTCACTGATGATGGTGGTCACACAGGCTTTAGTGCAAACGGAACAGCCTCATAGTCAAAGAAGATGGCATCTGATCCTTTTAGAGCTAGAGATAGAAAATCAATATCTGATTTCAAAGGGCAGACTGATTCTCTTGTCAGAGGGTAACACAGCAGGAGACTGTAAATGGAAGCTAATGTTCATTTAACATTCTGAAAATTCTAGGGCCCTTAAGAATTGCACCAATTCTTCTCAGCCTATGCTCTATAAATGGAACAACAAAGCCTGGATGATAGCACACCTGTTTACAGCATGGTTTACTGAATATTTTAAGCCCACTCTTGAGATCTACTGCTCAGACAAAAAGATTCCTTTCAAAATAGTGTTGCTCATTTACAACACACCTGGTCTCCCAAAGCTCTGATGGAGATGTACAATGAGATTAATGTTGTCTTCATTCCTTCATCTATTCTGTAGCCTTTGGATCAAGGAGTAATTCAGACTTTCAAGACTTATTTAGGAAATATATTTAGTAAGGCTATAGTAGCATAGATAGGACTATGCTGATGAATGTGAGCAAAGTAAATTGAACATGTTCTAGAAAGCCTCCATCATTTTAGATGCCATCTAAAACATTTGTGATTTATAAGAGGTCAAAATGTCAGCATGAGTAAGAGTTTGGAAAGGTCATCCAACCTTCATGGATGACTTTCGGGAATTTAAAACCTTGGTAGGAAAAGAACTGCTGACATGGTTGAAGTAGCCAGGGGACTAGAATTGGAAGTGGAGCCAAATGATGTGACTGAATTGCTGCAACTTTGTGGTAAAATTGAATGTATAGTGAGTTGCTTCTTTGAATGAAGAGATGAAGTGGTTTTGTGAAATGAAATTTTCTCCTGGTGAAGATGCAATGGACATTGTTGAAATAACAACAAATCATTTAAAATATTACACAAACTTAGTTGATAAAGCAGGGGCAGGATTTGAAAGGATTGCTTCCAATTTTGAAAGCATTTACTATGGGTAAAATGCTATCAAACAATATATTGTTTGATAAAGAAATATTTAATGAAAGGAAGAAGCAATTAATGGGGCAATTTTCATTGTTGTCTTATTTTAAGAAATCCTTACAGACACCCCAAACTTTAGCAACAACCACCTTGATGAGTCAGCAGCCATGAACATCAAAGAAAGACCCTACATCAGGAAAAAGATTATGACTCAGTGAATGCTCAGCAATAACATTTTCCACCAATAAAGTACTTTTTAACTAAGGCATATACATTGTCATTTTAGAAATAATGCTATTGTACCCTTAATACACTATAGTACAGTTGCAAACAGAACTTTTATTTGCACTAGAAAACCAAAAAATTCATGGGGCTTATTGTAATTTTCACTTTATTGCAATGCTCTGGAATAGAAAGCACAGTATGTCTGAGGTATGCCTGCATGTCTTCTCTTTGTTTTCTAAGTGCCTCCACAGTTTAAGCATATCATCTGTGCTGAATATTTGTTGAATAAAAGCATTAATTAATGAATGGATCAGAATGCCAGCACTGTATTTGACAGTGCCAGGATATGAAAGAAGACTTTGGTAAAATAGCTAGTTCATATTGATCTTAAGATGATAAAATGTTTTACTAACTGGCAGAGACTTACAATCACTTGCCAAGTATTCTTTTGCTTTTCTGTTCTGCATTCACATGGCTGGAACCTATGACTGGTTCTGGTCAATGGAATGTAGTCAGAAATTCTCCAGCTCTCTGTTCCCCTATTATAGTAGCCTGGAAGGCTCTAAGTTCTAAATGGCAAAGCCATTGATTTAATGTCAATAAAAAATTAACATTTTACATTGAAACAAATATTTGGATTATTTGTTAGTAGAGCAGAGCTTAGCATATCTAACATAGAAATTTGTACCATGGAGAGAGACATTGCTGCAAAATTAAAACATATTCTAAAGTGTGAGAGAGATATATATAGTGCTCAGATTGTGGACAGTATGGAAGTCAGTAATGGATACTGGAAAGACCTTGATTCATAGTATGCAGTGGCAAAATTTTGGTAAAGATGACTCCTACATACTCCAGGAAAGTAGGCCACTTGTTCACTGAACTAGTACTTCAGAGGATGGTTTACAAAATCTTGTTGTGAGTGCCGACTTTACTGCTTATATTTGGCTAAGTTTTATGAAAATAGATGAGGTCAGGAAAGAGCTGACCAATTTGCAAGAGGAATTAAAAACCATACAGTGAGTCCAGAAATGTGTGGTACTAGGGTTGAAAAAGACAAAATTTTCTATTTAATAATAAGGAAAAAAATGAATAAAACAGATTTTGAATGAGAAAGACCCTGGAAAACATCTCAGTTAATTAAAGTAAAAGGGTAAAAGTTTGGTTAAAGGTGTTGTCTTCTCATAAATTGTTCCAGATATTCTAAAGGTAGTTGCCATGGAGTTGAGAGATAAATCAGATGCCCTAAAAAAGAGAATAAATAAAGTAGACTCCAAAACTATGTATAGAAAAGATTATTGAAGTGTGCTGAACAGTTGAAAATTGAAACCAAACTTTCCAGGAAGCATAAACTTATATATGACCCAAAAAAGAACATGATCCCAAAAGATGTACTCAGTGAAAATGGTAGAAGAGGGAAGAATAAGAGGCCAGAGAGGAAAATAAACATGAGATTTCCTTCTGGAGAGTAGAACATGAGTTTCAGCAGGGGCCTTCTCCATGGACAGGACAGTGCAACTTGAGAAATCCCCTGACCTAGAGGAAAACAGCATGTCTGTAAGCAGTGATATTTGGATGTTATCCAGCCTTCCATTTTCTAAACAGCAAATGTTATATTTTTCTTCCCCCAACCCATGACTCTATGTTAGGTGTATTGATGGATGCAGAGGGTGTATATATGTTGGTGGGGAAATGCCTTTCAGTTTGTACATTGCTAGACCAAGAAGATGTAGTTACTAAACAAGAGTTCCTGGAAACTGAACTGGATGCAGCTTGGGTTTGTGGTGTTATTTGGGGTTGAACTCTTAAGAAAAGAATGACATCTTGGATATGGAAAATGGAGCAAAGGGACAGATGGTGACTATAAATGTTGATGGTGGCAGAGATTATTGGTGATCAGCAAATAACACCATGTTGCTCTACATTTCCCAGCCTATCCTTAGGGTAAGTTTGGGTCATATTTCTGAATTCTGACATTTGTGATTAAAGAAGAGTGATGTATGCAATGTCTACATGAAGACAATATGGGAGACAGAATGGGAGAAAATCTTTCCCACATGCACTTCAGATAGAGCATTAATCTCCAGGATATATAAAGAACTCAAAAAATTCAACACCAAAAAAACAAATAACACAATCAATAAATGGGCTAAGGAACTGAACAGACACTTCACAAAAGAAGAAATAAAATTGATCAACAAATATATGAAAAAATGTTCAAAATCTCTAGCAATTAGAGAAATGCAAATCAAAACTACTCTAACATTTTAATTCACTCCAGTTAGAATGGCAATTATCAAGAATACAAGCAACAATAAATATTGGCAAGGATGTGGGGAAAAACATACATGTGCTGGTAGGACTGCAAATTGGTGCAAACATTATGGAAAGTCTTATGAAAATTCCTCATAAAACTTGGAATGGAACCACCATTTGACCCAGCTATCCAACTTCTCGGTCTATACCCAAAAGACTTAAAATCAGCATGCTATAGTGACACAGCCACATCAATTTTTACAGCAGCTCAACTCACAATAGCTAAACTGTAGAACCAATCTAGGTGTCTTTCCACAGATGGATGGATAAAGAAAATGAGGTATATATAAACAAGGGAATATTACTTAGCCTTAAAGAAGAATGAAATTATGGCATTTGTTGGTAAATGAATGCAGCTGGAGAATACCATGCTAAGTGAAATAAGCCAATCCCCTAAAACCAAAAGCTGAATATTTTCTCTGACATGCAATGCTAATTCATAATAAATGGGAGGGATGAGGGAAGAGGAGAGTCACTTTGGATTAGGCAGAAGGGAGTGAAGGGAGGGGAGGGGATGGGAGGGTAGAAAGGATAATAGAATGAATCAGACATTATTACCCTATGTTCATATATGACTACATAAATGGTGTGATTTTATATCATGTACAACCAGAAGGATGAGAAGTTATATTCCATTTATGTATGATGTGTCAAAGTACATTCTACTATCATGTATAACTAAAACAAATAAAAAAAGACTCCTAACCCCCCAAAAAATTTATTCACAAAAAGAGACTCAACAGAACATTTTTAGCCGTCACTAAACAAATAAACAAATTATCAAAAAATAATCATAATAATCAAATAATAGTATAGCCTCTAAGTAGAAGGATCAGTACACAGATTTGCTAAAATATCACCATACAAAATATCCAATTATTTACAAAAAATTAAAAGATAAGAAAAGAAGCAGAAAAGTGTAACCCATGGAGTAAAATAAAGTGTTAGTAGTAGTAGAATGAATCCAGCAATACATAAGAAGGATTATATATTATTGCCTATTTTTCCCAGTAATTCAATGTTGGATTAAAATCCAAAAATGAAATGATTACTTGTAGAAAGAAGAGCAAAAACCCAGGAATCAAGATGACAGATTAGAGGCACCCAGTGCTTGCCTGCTTCTCCAAGAAATGGAATCAAAACAATAGAAGTGGAGTCGCTTACTGAGGTGGATAACTGTGGGATATCACTGCAATTCAAGTTGATGGACAAAGACTTGGAGAATTATAGTTGCAAGGCTTTAGATTAGTGGAAAAGAGGGTGAAACAGAGTGCCCCAGCAATGATCACAGAGCATGGCAGAGGGAGGGGGAGTATTATCTAGACGGAGACAGAGGTTAATGAGGGAGAGTCCCAGTGAGATCCACGTACACAAGATTTGGTACTCTGCAATTTATAGTCTAAACAGATAACAGTGAACTGTTATCTGCATAGTGAACTGGCTCTGGAGAAGTTCTCTGCTCTTAATAGCATATTTTCACAATACTGTAACTGGGAACCATTTGGAGAAGGATCCTATTGTCTGAGCTCACAACTCTGGAAGTTGCATTATTCTGCCTTCAGGACTCTGCAGCAATATCACTGCACTGGTGGAACAAGTGGCTGCCTCTTAAGTCAGTCTGGCCTGGGAGACAGAGTCTGACACAGGCCAGCTGAGAATTCCATGTAGCAGGGAACCAAACTGACATGGAGGGAAGTGCAAGGTGCACCCTATTTAAAACTGGCAATTCAGGAGGGTCAGCTATTGGAATCCAGAGGAATGAAGAGTTGTATGCAACTCTGTGGGAAATAAGCCTGGAAACACCAGATTTATGGGTAGCACATTGTGTGGATCCATTCACCACTCTTCTCAGTAGAGATCTGTATGATTCTATAGTCTCTCTAGTCTTTTTCTGCCCTTGGAATCATCTGGAGACAAACCATAGAACCAGAGGTACCCCTGCCTTCAGTCTGCACAGCAGCATAAAAAATTCTGGACAGATTCTTTGCCAAATGAGTTCCACATTCCACACCACACTAGGTCATTAACATACTGCAGCATTGCCATCTATCCTTCCCTTGGAGTGTGCAGCCAAGAGAGCCTCAGAGAATCATTACATGGGAGCTCTGCATCCTGCCCTAACTCATTCCAACATGGAAAGCAGCTGAGAGGTGTTCCAACAAACCCTTAAATCAGGAAGTTTCATGATGAAGTGACAGTAGATAAAGAAGTTAACCAAATGATGCTGTATTGCTGTACTCTTCACTCCTGTGGTGGAGAGAATGGTTAGAGGGTCTCCAAATTCTTCCCCTCTACCCTTGCATAAACTTTCTCTATCGTTTGCCACCTGAGTCCGTGTGGGGACTGTGAATATGATGGGCTATCATGCCAATCAATAGGTAATATAACTTAAGAGAAGTGAAAAGATACTGAAAAATCTAACTGAAGTCTCAGATGATTCTGAGTTCATCTGAAGAGAAGTTAGTCCTCAAAAGAAGACTTGGGCCTGGAGATGAGGCTCCATGGTAGAGTGCATGTGCATGTTTAGCACAAGCAAGGTCCTGGGTTCAATACCTTGCATGACCTTGAAAAAGAAAAGAAAACACACACAAAAAAGAATAAGGATTCAGTCCCTTTCAAAAGAGAAAGTCTCCTGGTGGCCTTGGAGTAAACTAGTACCTTGAGAGAGGAGATTTGAGAGAGGCAAGGGATAGTGAATAACTTCCAGGAGCTGACAGTGACCAAAACCATGAGCACCTTATACTTAACAATTACAGGAATTCTACTTAAGATTGGAAGAGAACCCCTAACTCTAGAAAAGAACTTGACTCAGCTGAACTTGATTTCCAACTTGTGAAACTCTGAACTGGGGATGTAGTTAAGTTGCTCCTATGCTCCTGAGACACAGAAATTGAAATCACAAAGCATGCTTCAAATCACTAAATTTGTGGCATTTTGCAAGCAGAATAGAAAAGTAATATCCCCAACACAGAACAGAAACAACAACAAAACAAAACAAAAAAACCCACAAAAGAGGGCTGGGATTGTAGCTCAGTGGTAGAGCGCTTGCCTTGCATGCGTGAGGCCCTGGGTTTGATCCTCAGCACCACATACAAAGCAATAAAATAAAGACATTGTGTCCATCTACAACTAAAAAAATATTTAAAAAACAAACAAACAAACAAAAATCCCCACAAAAGAATTGTTAAATTGATGCAAGAAGCTGATCATTTAGGGGACATGGGTTATCTTAGGAACTGAAAAAGACTGTGCCTGCAGATTTCAGTCTTTTTGTTGATAAAAGGCAACAATGATTTTTTTAAATGAATGTACAAGAATTTATGCATTCAGAAAAATTTTATTATAATAGTCCTCCCTTATCCTCAGTTTCAGTTTCTGTGACATAAGTTATGTGTGGTCTACTGTGGTCCAAAAATATTACATAGAAAGTTCCAGCAATAAACAAATTATATGTTTTAAATTGTGTGCTGTTCTGAGTGCCATGATGAAATCTTGTGCTATCCTGCTCTATCCTGTTCAGGATGTAAATCTTCTCTTTATTTAGTATATCCACCTCGCATATGCTATCCACCCATTAGTCAGTATGAGAAAACACACTATATGTATGTACAGTGCTGTACGATCTAGTTTCAGGTATCCACTGGGTCTTGGAACATAGTGTCCATGGACAAGAAGGAACTACTGTACTTAATTTGACATTATTTTGCTTTAAAATTTCAGGGTTCTGACTTCATGCTTTCTACAGTAAACAACGTCATTTCTCTGTGGAGCAAGACCATACTTCCGCGTACTTTCTGTGAACAAGCATGCTGTCAGGTCATCAATTTTTTGCAAATGATTGAGAAGTATTAAGGTTTATAGCCCCAGACCTCTCTCCTTGTCAACTTTTGTCAAGAGCCGAGAGGGCATCAATACTGTGAACATACTCTACCAGTCAGAATGTAATAAAGACATATTAATCAATTTCTTCTCTCAAAGGGATACTACTTCCCCACATTTCCTGTGTTATTTTCAATAGCTCCACCAAACCTTTAGAATGGGTAATTGGATGGAAACCTTTGACATACTCATATCACCTCATTTTTTGGAAAAATCCTGTTGATTAATCATTAATTTCTGCTCCTGAAACTACCATCATTCCACATCATACATTTACCTCTATCTAGGTGAACACCACCATCCTCTCCCAACCTCTGCTTCTAGTTATTACTTCCTTTCAGTGGTCTTCCAAGCTTCTGTCTACAAACTCCCTAAAATAATTTTGAGAAAGTTATATACCTCCTTGCATAAGTTTATATCTAAACTCTTATTAAGATATGTATACTAATTTCAAAGAATATAATTTCTAGTGTATTATACACTGTGAAGTTATTTTACATAGACATTTTAAAAATCTTGGGAATAGATTAGAATGAGAGAGAAAGACAAAGTTCAAAGAATGTTCTATGATGTAGTCTCCTGAATGCAATAAGGTTTTGTACTAATTATTTCAAATGTTGTGGTAACTTTCTTTGCTTCCATCTCAAAGAAATCTTTCAGAGCAGCAACGCATTCTTCTATCCACCTTCTAATCAGACATAACTCGGCTTAGCTTCTGAGACTGTATGGGAGCATTCAGGGTTGTATGGACATAGATAAGAACTATATATTCTCAGGTTATCTTTGTGTATGGATTGTCCACAAGTTTTCTTTGCAGGACATCCTAGGCCTCCTGTCTCCAGGATTTTTCTCATGTTACCTTGTTCTGACAAGTCTTACTTTACACATATATATTCCTATACTGAGTACACTTTTAAATTTTATTCTACCCAGAGGTATTGAGCTGCTTTGCATTTTATCATTTCCATTCTTAATAATTCACATTCATCTCATATTTCTCAAAACCAGCTTCTGAAATTAGCATATAGAGCCATCAGTCTTTTGCCTGTTCTGCACCTTCACCCCAGTGGCTGATGACAGCAGAGAAAATTGCACAACTTTGCAGGTCAGCCCTATAAACATCATCTCCAGTTACCAGGCAGATGGTTCCCTATTTTCCTACTCAGCTATATTCCACTCTCTAAGGAATAATTAAAATGCACTCTACCCTTCTCAAATTTTAGAACTTTGACATGTAATCCTAATCTAATAGATACCAAAATTTATTGGATGTGTTCACCTTATAGTTCTCTTTCTTTCTAATGTATTTTTACTTTTCTCCATAATCACTGTGTAACTTGGTCTCCAGACTGGTTTGCACCAACTTCTGAGGTCCAAAAATCCTCTCCTAGATAAGATGTACTTGGAAAGATTTGAAAGAATCAACTAAAAATACTTCTATGACAGAAATGCAAGCTCCACTTTCATAGTTACCTTTCTCTTATTTCACAAATGAAAGACATTTTTCTTATCCATCCAAAATTTCAACTGCAGTGACCCAACATGGAAACTTTATAGGGGCAACATACAATAAAACAGCTGATATAAATGCTGACAAATACTGGAATTGGTGTTGACAAAGTGAGTGACTTCGAAAAAATTATTTACTAAATCAGGTCATTGTCATTTCATTGCATTCAACAAAATAAATAAATCCTAAAAGTAGATTCTGTCAATAGATCTCTATGTGATTTCTCACATATGATCCAAAGGAGTTCAAATAATTGAATGGCATTGTTATATTCAACTCTTACTCCCATCTACTAGTTACCATCTACAAAAATAAAAAGTCAAAATAGAATTAATAATAAACTTTGTCTCATTTTGTCAATAAGTAACATATTCCAAAGGTAGAGAATTAATTAAAATTTCAAAAGCACATCTGTCACATTAAACAACACATTGCCAATAAAGTTGTACTTCTTTTGTCACTAGCAATTTTTTAGAATTTGAAATTCAGTGGTGAGTTTTAGTCAACTGTACATTAATGAAAATTTTACTAACAACCCATTTCAGAAAAAAATTATAAATACTTAGACCTTTGCTTATAGTTACAGGAGACTGAAGAAAATTAAATAATAAACATTCACAACCAAAAACATGATCAGATAATAAATTAAACACTCTTAAACATAGGACATATAACAACAGGGTGAAATTCCATTAAATAGAAATATGAATTAAGAAAAGAGAAATGCATAAAAATTTTAAAGTTTTATAAGAGCTATTTCCAATATTTTAAAATGACTAATAATAAGCATTGAAGCTCAATGTTATTCAGATTCTAATGGATATATTTAAGAGTGAGACAACAGATTTATCTTAAAATGTCAAAATTTACAATATGTTGAAAATTACATCTTCTGCAAGTATTTAAATTTATGATGAATACTTATGTTGGTTCATAAGTACATGAGAGGATATATGATTTACAAATTTGGGGGGGCTGCTTATAGGAAATATTTTGAAACTCAAGTGCAGACCATCACTATCTCTCTCCATATTTTCTGCAATACTCCCTAGTATTTTTCTCTTGACAACCATACTCCACTCAAAAATGTTTCCCACCTGAATATACTGATATTTCCTAAAGGAAAAAATCCAGTCAGGTCCTTCCTCTACTTAATGCGATCAATGGCTTATCATTGCCTTTCGTTGGGCACCTCTCTCATGACATCTTGCCACCGCTGCCCTTCACCAGCACTCTCTGCAAAAAGGAACCGCACCTAGGACTTCCTAGGCCCCCAACTCTGGGCCCTTTCTCGAGTCCTCTCTATTCTGACTCCCCAGGGCTTTGCTCTCCACTTCCCTTACTTCTACCATCTGCCCTTCTCTGGATCAGCTCACAATCATCACTCTGGTCCCAATTCTGAATTTGGTTCCCTTAGAAAATGTTCTCGGCCCTCCAAATTGGAGTTAGAAATTGCCTCTATGTGTGGTCATAGCATATAACTTCTGATTTAGAACCGAAAATGTTAATGGAAGCCAAAAATTTTCACTTAACTCTTCAAATTCTTCCATTTTAAATGGTTAGATGTTTGCAAGGTAATCTTTTTTTTTTTTCCTTATTTCTTCAGCTAATGAGCTCCAATGCCTAGGACAGTCTTACACACAGTGAGTGTTTAGTATATAAGTGCTGAATAAATGAATGAAACCAAACTACAGCAATAAAAGCATGACAATAGTTTTAAAAAAATTTTTAATTTGTTTTAATTAGTTATACATGACAGTAGATGCACTTTGATACATCATATATAATGGAGTATAATTTCTCATTATTCTGCTTGTACATGATGTAGAATCACACCAGTCGTGTAGTTATATATGTACATAGAGTAATAATGTCTGATTCATTGTATTATCCCTCCTATCCCCATACCCAGTCTCTTCCCTTCACTCCTCTCTACCTAAAGTAACTCTATTTTTCCCTAGTGCCCCACCCACCTTGTGAATTAGCATTTGCATCAGAACATTAAGCTTTTGGTTTTTGGGGATTGGCTTATTTTACTTAGCATGATATTCTCCAGCTCCATCCATTTATTGGCAAATGCCATAATTTCATTCTCCTTTAAGGCTGAGTAATATTCCATCATGTGTGTGTGTGTGTGTGTGTGTGTGTGTATGCACACACACACCCCACATGAAAATAGTTTTGATGTCATAGTTCCAATTATGCCTTGGATTGAGCCCTCAACTGAGTTTTACACTAACCATTACTATGTCAGCTAGACCCACTTCACAAGGACCCAGCTCCATTTCCTATTGCACACTTCATTTTGTACACAAAGAAATGGAACCTTTCCTTTCATTTGAATTCCATATGCTGAAGTCTTGCCCACCACAGCCCTTTGAGCATAATCATTTGGCATCCTTTCTACCTTCACTATCCTCTTACTCTTAATTAGTTATTCAGACATTTAAATTGCTTCAATTCTGATTTCCCTTTGCTCAGGTCTTGTCATCTCTAGTAGCAAAACCTATAAGATGAGGCAAAGACAGAAAGTTCAGCAAGAAATTCTAAAACCCAATTTCTCACATGCTTTTTCCTACTAAGTAGAAAAAAAATACTGAGATATCATGGAATATGAAAAATTTGAAGAAAAGGTAGTGTTTAGGTTAATATGGTGGAAAAAACACATTGCAATAATCCAGGCCATTACTGAATCCAGGCCATTCAGTAGCTATTTAGCAAGATCACTAAAAATATAATAGGTATTAAATTCCTTCACAAATGAAAAACAATGAAGATTATCTTGTAGGAGAAAACTGAGTGACTTCAAAAAAAAAACAGGTTTAAAAGATTGTGAAAATTAATAAAGGAAGATTCACTAGTGCTTTAGAAATTGTAAGACCAGAAATAATGAACTAGTCCTTGAAATATATAAAGTTTCCTAACCAAAACAGAGAAGATTTTTATCAGATGTAGGGGAGAAAGAAATTCAAAGATATGTAATAAGTTCCCAAGGCATCAGGACCAAATATAAAAGCATAATAAAAAAGTGTCTCCTTGGTTTTGTGACAATATCTGTTCATCAATTTAATTTCAGGCTTTGAAAAAAGTCATTGACATTAATTTTAGTAGCATCTTATTTTTCAAAATATTAAAATGGGGGAAATGTGCCATTTAGGATTGAGAGAACATAGTGTTTAAAAAAAAGGTACATGTGATTCTTAAAATACTAGTAAACATTTTGGATACATGACTGGTATCTAGAAAATTTGGTAAAAACCTTGAAAGCCACACTCATACTGTGTACTCGAAAGGGCAGTGGTCCTAGATAGAGCTGTCTAAGATTAGAAATAAGCATTGCTCATCAACCTTGGAACAATTATGAATCCAGGTTCTCTGAATCTGTTTCCTTATCTATAAAATAGTAAGAAAAACAGCTTTCATACTAACCTTAAGTACTGCTGAGTAATTATAAGGGGAATATAAATTAAACATATCAATTTTGCAGATGTGATTTTACTTTTTTTAAAAATGAGCATATAATTCTCTAAAGAAATAATCTTCAAAAGGCTAAGACTAGTTGAAAGACAGATATCCTAGAGGCTCCCAAAACATGGATGAGTCTTTATTAACTGCATATTTAGTGCAGAATATCTACTTATAAATATGACTTAAAGTACATACACATGTACACATACATGTGAGTACACATGAAAGTATAATTTTTTTAAGCTAGGGCTTTTATTCTAGAGCACTGGGGGGAAAAAAACCAAGGAGATAAAAAGTGAAATAAAAGAGGATATGCAAAGTAAAGAGAGAAAGCGATGGCTACTTCTAAGCTCTAATTTTTTACTGAAGTATGTTTTGATATTCAGGGCACATGGGAACTCTGTGAATACAATTGACTGAGAGTTCAATCCAAAGATTCCCTATTTCTGCAACTATTAGTCTTTTGGAAGGCTTTGGAAATAACTTGCATCAAATAAAAAATTCACTGCATAATAAATATATTCCCAATCAAAATCCCAACAGGAATATTTCCATTTTATATCCATTTTTCCATTATTGGATTTTCAGGTACATATGTTTTTAAACATATTTTTAATTCCACAGGTATACCTAAATGGTAGGCTTGGTCATCAGAAATTTTATTTCCACATGTAAAATGAAAGAGTAGTCCCAATTTTTAATATTTCTTTCAAATCTAAGATTTCATTTTATTCCTAATAGAGGACTAGAGAGGCAGATTCTAAATAATCTCATTCCTGGATTATCAAAATTATTTTTTTGTTACTCCAAGAATTGTATTTAAGTTCAATTTAAATGAAAGGAGGGCTTTACCTAAAGCGAAGGTGAGGGCCACACCCTGGCCTTGATATCTTAAAGTACCCCTCTCCCATCAGTGAGCTTGGGTAAGGGTTCATCCAAAGCAGGATGAGGCCAGGGCTCAGAGGTAAGGCTCATCCTACTGCAGTACAGAACACAGAAAGACATAACCATATTTGTGGGTTTTCTTGCACTGAAAATCTTCAAAACAATTATTGTGCCAAAGTATTTCTTTTATCTTATTAAAATCATTAAAATATGGCATTTATTTTAAAAATCAACAATATTTGGCATTCATGCTCTTCTGCAAAGGTCCCATCCAAATATATCTATGTAAACATTAAGCCATGTTCCCTCTCTTCTAGTTGAGTATTCTGGCACCAATAATCACTTTTCTCAATATATTATTAGCCTAACCCAGTGGCACATGCCTGTATTATGAGCTATTCTGGAGCCTGAGACAGGACTACAATTTCCAGACCTGCCTGGGCAACTCAGCGAGACCCTGTTTCCAAATGAAATAAAAAGGTCTGGGGATAGAGCTCAGTGGTAGTGTACTTGCTTACATTGGGGAAGCCTTGGGCTTAATCCCTGGGACCAAAACAAACAAACAAATAAATAAATAAATCTATTTATCTACATACATATATATTTTTATTACTATTTCTACTTAAACATACATATATATATTTATTATTGTTACTTAGCTCTACTCCTATCCCTAGATATTTAACATTGTCAATATATTCTAATAATGTACTATTTCAGGCAGGTTTTGAGAACATGATACACACCCAGACTCAATCAAACACATTCCTTGTGGCCTAGATCTCCACTTATCTTGCAGGTCATATATTTCTAAACACTTTCTATCGTACAATTTGTCCTTTATGAGGAGGTCACAATCTGGAATATATTCACTAGTTTTATGAATACTTTCTTTTATTGTTACTCCCTGATTGTAATCCATTTCACTGAACTATTATGAGCTAATTATATGAGTCAAGAAGACCTTATTATCAGCATATTAAGAACAAATATTTACCAACTATTTATAATATAATAAGGAACATAATAAATGCTGAAGATACAGAGATAAGTAAAACAATATGGAGACTAAAAAAGTGATGAATATTATTTAAAGTAATTTAAAATATTTTAATTAAGTTTATCTCTAATATTCATCAACTTCTATGTAAGACACAATTTCTCTGTTATTAAAATAAGTATAGTGATGAATATTGTTGGATGAATATCTTTTTAAGTTTTAAGCCAAATGTTTTTACATTAACTTTCAAATCAATATGTCAACAAAAATTGTATGCTCATTCTGATCACCTGAACTGATTGTTTACAAAATAATCTTTGTTAAAAAAAAAAAATCACAAAATATATTCACTGATGGGGGAGGGGTGCTACAAGATATGAAGATATTTAAACCTCATTTCTGCCAAATCATAGTGAGGTAGGTCTTCATTGAAATTGATGCCCACTAACATTGTTGACATATCATTCAAGTCTTAAAGGTGTACTTAGGTCCAGCTTCACTCTAACCCTGTCCTTCCCAAATCTGTATGTACAGCCTTCAATGATGTGATACTATATCTTTCCAATAAATTCTTCTTATCTAAGTGAGTTCTCACTAGATTTTTGTCACTGAACAAAGAATCCACTATTATAGGATTCATATTACATTTGGTAAGGATGTTTAACATAATGAGTCCCTGGTATGGTTTGTGTATGAGGTGTCCCCCAAAAGCTTTTATGTTATACAGGTACATACAGAGGTGAAAGGATTAGATTGTGAGAGCTATAACCAAACCTATCCATTTTAGTTTGAATGTGCTAACTTGGTAGTAACTGTGGGCAGACAGAACATGATGGGAGGAGGTGGGTCATTGAAGGTATGTCCCAGAAGTGTGCATCTTCTCTGCAGCCCCTTCTCTCATTCCTTCTCTCTGCTTCCTGGCTGCCATGATGGAGCAGTGCTCTTCCACCATGCCCTTCCATATGCCCTTCCATCATGACCTTTGACCACGCCCTTCTGCCATGATGTTCTGCCTCACCTTTGGCCCAGAGCAATGGACTCAGCCCACCAGGGACTAAACCTCTGGAACCATGAGCCAAAATAAACTTTCCGTCCTCTAAATTGTTCTCATCAGGTATTTTGGTCACAGCAATAAAAAGCTTTCTATTTCTATTTCTATATCTAACTAACATAGTCCCTTAAATATTTATAATTTTGATGGTGTGATTTAAACAATAATTTCTTAAACTTCATTGTATCAATATTAATTCATATGGCCATTTGTTCAACATGCACTTATTGAACATCTATATTCAAGGCACTGTGCTAGATACGGGAAATGCAAAGACAGACAAAGCAGAAGTGATGTCCATTTTACTCTTCACCTGTCTACAGGAGACTTCCCTGGCTAATATCACTTTTTATACCTAAATAAGAAAGGGGAGAGGACTGGGGTTGTGACTCAGTTGTAGAGCGCTTCCCTAGCATGTGTGAGGCACTGGGTTCGTTTCTCAGCACCACATATTGATAAATTAATTAAATAAAGGTCCATCAACAACCAAAACATTTTTACAAAAGGGGAGAAAAGATGTCTAAAAGCATTTCCTCAGAAAAAGATATTTATTCTTATCACCAATACATATTTTAGAGAAAACAATGACAAACTAATTAATATGAATATATTGAACATTTACTCTCCATGAAGCTATCAATGATATTTCAGTTGCATGCACACACAAGATGTATTGTAAAGTTTATCTGTTTTCTCAAATGGCATTTTATTTCTTATCCATCAGTCAAATTTTCCACATTAAGTAAAATGACCTATCGTTTGAAACATAGATTGTTTATGGATGATTTATTTTTTAAATGATGCTTGACATTCTCCTAATTAAAAACATCAATAAGAATTAATTTTCAACTTTGCATTGGTCCCACTAAATCAATTTTAGTTCAAATGAAAGGAAGATGAGCAAACCAAAGAGTATAAGGGCCCCAAATATCATTGAATATATAAATGCATTGACATTTAGAAGTTTCTGCAAGTGTCAAGAAAATTTAGCAAATTATGAGGATACAGAAAGAAACATGGATCTCCTAATCCTGAACCAATAGTTTCAGTGACTGTGTCACTTCCAGATCTCAGTTTCCCCACGGCTAGAGTGCAAAGCGGACTTCGGAAGAGGATTGAGGGACATGCATTTAAGCATGATTTCAACGCCAAACACATTATTTGTTTTCTGTTCAAGGTGTGTTCATTAAATACATATCTCTTTTTAGTGTAAATCTCTAGGTTTATAGTCAACACCATTGAACAACACCAATGAATAAGACATTATACAAATATCTCAAAACTACTTTACCTATCCTGTAATTACCTCATTTAGCAAGTTTCTTCTCTAATTTTGAATAACATCAATTTACATTCACTTAGTATACCTGGTGTACATCCTTACAAGAACTATCTTTGTCTAGTTAGTAAACGTTATGTTTGTCCTGCTCTGTTTTTCAATAGATGGTTTTGTCCATGGCAATAAGGACTCTACTTTTCTTTACACAGATATTACACAGTGAAGGAACTAAATACATACTTTCTGAATTAACAAATTAGTGTGGTCCCTAACCTCAATGGAATAAAAATTATGAGGAATGATATACACATATATCACATACATATAATATTATTACATCTATGAAATTGTACCTTGTTATATGGTACATGTGTATATATGTGTGTTATAGTTGCCTACTGGACATCAAAGACATTATATATATATATATGGTTATACCACCACTAGAATATAAATGTTCTTCTTTTGGGCTGGGATTGTAGCTCAGTGGTAGAGCACTTGCCTCGCATGTGTGAGGGACTGGGTTCAATCCTCAGCACCACATAAAAATAAATAATAAATAAAAGAAAGACATTGTGTCCATCTACAACTAAAAAAAATATTAAAACATAAATGCTCTTCTTTTATTCAGCTTTGATTATCCTCAAAGTCTGGTGCACTGCCTGGCATACATGTAGGATTTGCTATAGTAGGATTTGCCATAGATGGCTCATTAGTTTAAGGAATTTGCTCCAGCTGTTATATATGTGTTAATTCTAAGTTTACATATGTAGCAAATGGAAGTATCTTGTCTGCTTACAGCCCAAGTAGCTATTATGAAACTCAATCAGGATGGCTATATTAAGTCAAGGCCATCCTATAAATATTACTACGCATGGCATTTTTTTGTATAAACCCATAATGACAGCTGTCATTTATAGGGGCTTAACTACATTACACAATTGAATAAGATGTTTTTTAAGTAAGAATAATTGCCTAAGTATATGGTGATCTAAGGGTAAATGAGTGTGAAGGCAGAAGAGACCAAATGGCTTGTAACCATCTTCTTTATGTCAGCTGAGGTGCTGCTATGACCCTTTTAATCGTCCAAGATAATGTAAGGCATCTTTATAAAGATCTGGTTATATTCAGATTTCCCATAGTCTGATAAATTTCCTTTTTGATGAGTTACCATTCTTATTTTATTTTATTTTCATTATCTTTTATTCTACTTGCATTTTATTTCAGTAGTATTTTATTCAACCAAGTATTTTATTCAACCAAGCCAGGATCAGACTCAGATTATTGGAAACACAAAACTAGGAAATAAAATAAATTTTATGTTCATAATAATTTTACAGAATACATTTCTTTAGCTGTAAGCATCTTAGAATTTTGTACTAAAATCTTGCCTCTGCAGAAGATCTTTGTTCATCTTCATTACACAGCACTTTCTAAAAGAATATAGTAGAAATTGCTTTCCAAGTCTCAAGAAAAGGGAAAAACTGTGCTTGTTTTCTATTCTTCTTACCTATTTGTTCTGGAACTTCGTGTCCTCATGCTGATCTGTTTCCTTCACTAATGGTCCCTCTAATTCACCTCTGGGCTGCCTACCCACCCAGTTCTTTAGTGTCTTCTCCGGCTTGTCACCCAGCACCTTTCCTTGCCAAATAATAGATCATCTTCCATCTGTTTAAATTCCCATGTTCTTTCTGGCACAGCTCCGCCTCCAGCTTCCCTCTCAGCCACCTACCTTGCTGCCCTTCCATCTGCTAGCATGACTAGTATCTTTTCTAACCTATTCCCAGTCTAAATCATCGCCAATTTTGCACCGAAGCTTATCGAAAGTTTATTTCTTAAAGGGATATTGCCATTGCAATAACAACTTACATGATCTCAGTGTAGAAAGGAAAGTTAGAAGGCATAAAGACCAAACACATGTTTAATGTTTGAATTCTTCCACACCTTAAAATCATTTGGTGTCCTCAACTTCCTTCAGTAATGGTGTTTTGAAATGATGGAGTACACCATAGGATGATATAGTTAATGTCGTTCGATAGGAATGCTTCAGAAGCCTACTTTTTGCATGGTACAATTCTTGTTATTTTTGTAGTTAAATGTACTTGGTTCATTGTTCCAAAGCTTTGTATTCATGGATTAGTAGTAACCTCTTCTTGTACATCACATTGTCAGAAAATTTCAATTCAATTTTGTCAACTTAAAGTACCAGAAATATCTTTTAATTAGGATATGTGGTATAGTTGCTTACTGGATATCAAAGACATTATGTAAACAACACTGGCATTTGGTAATTACAATTTCAAAATTTGGGTTCGCAAGTAGAATAAGGACAGCATTTTCCCTCAGCCTTGATGTAACTGCTTAACAAACTGGAGGCTTGCTTTCATGTTGTTGATATGACAAACTATAAGTTAGGTTGTATCTGGAATTTTCTTTTTTCTTTTTTGTTATTTTGAGGATTGACCCCGGGGTGCTTTACCACTGAGCTACATCCTGAGCCCTTCTCATTTTTCTTATTTTGAGACAAGATCTAGCTAAGATGCTGAGGCTGCCTGTGAACTTGCAAACCTCTTGTCTCAGTCCCCTCATGAACTGGATTTTAGGAAAATATTTAAAACTCTAGACCTATGTATCTTATAAAACTGAAAATTTCTAATTGGGCATTCATATTTCCGGGGGATATACCCTCTATCAATCACAATTTTGAAAATAGTTTATGTTTATAGAAGGTTCACTCAGAATTTATCCTTAAATTCAAAATAACAGTTTAATAAAAGGCTGTTTTTTTTAAAATAAAGAACTTTAAAGAAATAAATAACTTTATTATGTACATATATATATATAGACAGAGAGATATACATATATATTAATTTGTACTAAGACTATAAAGAGGGCTGGGGTGCAATTCAGTGGTAGAGCACTTCCCTAGTGTGCAGAAGGCCCTGGATTTAATCCCCAGCACCACAGAAACAAACAAGCAAAACAAAGATTCAAAAGGGTTTTTATTTTTCATTTTTTTTAATATGGATTTTATTATTCAGGTCTGATAAAGACATCAGCTCTGATGACTACTGCCATTGAAAAGACTGCTCGTTATACTTGAGAGAGAGTACGCCATAACATGGGGGAACCATATGAAGATGCACAGAGGCCAGTCAGGAGGCACTTGGAGAAAGGGAATTGTGTGCTTTTCAGAGGAAAGAACAGGGTGACAGGTAAGTTTTTAGGATTGTCTATTTTGGGTAAGAACAGAAATTTAAGGGACTCGTTCTATGAACTGGGCCCACTGTGCTGAGACCTAGGCAAAGGATAGGTAGCTGATTGTCAAAGAAAAGGAAATAAGTAGATAGAAAGTCCCCATCAACCAGTTGCTAATAGCCTCTAGTGGAGGGGAAGGATTGCACTTTCCAACACAAGCAATCACCTCTGGAAGGCTCTCTTCCTGCCTTTTGGTTACTTAGGCATGAGAAGAAAGGAATACTAAAATCCATAAAGGGACAAGACACCCCCACTTCCACAGGCACAAGCTCTGTATCTCTTCCTTTCTGGAAAGCTTCTCTCTCTCTCTCTCTCTCTCTCTCTCTCTCCTCTATTTCTTAAATAAAATTTAATTTCTGCTCTAGCCTTGGCATTCCTTGGGTGTTCAATCTTCAATACCAGGGCAACAAGGACTTGATCCTGATTTTCAAGACTGATATCATGCTGACCCCAACATGCTTTCTTTTTTAAAAAGCAATTTACCTGCAACCCTTCCTGGCTTAAGTCAACAGGATATGTTACATTCCTTAGCAAACAACCTGTTATCTATAAGAGAAATGCAGGCCCAAAATATGGAAAAAAAAAAAAAAAAAAAAGAAGAAGAACAAGAACAACAACAACAACAACAACACAAGTTGCCCTGAAGGAGCGGGCTGGGGTGGGGGTCTTTTGTGATCCTTACACAGACCAGATCCAAGAACTCAGGATGATTAGTATAACTCCCCCTCACCATCAAATCTGTAAGACCAGATTCCAATTAGAACTAGTAACATGGGTGAAAGAGATCTAAAGTTATTGTGCACAGTGAGGACTAAAAAGTCTAATGTCATCCTGCTGTCATTCAAAGGTCAAGATTTGAACCTGGATGGTACTCTCTGGAAACTTCCCTGGGATCCCCAATAAAACTGAAGGGCAGGAGGAATGTGTCATCCTTCTTCCCTCTGAGAAGACCCATTCTCTCCCTAGAGAATATAGCCTTTTCCCTATATCATCAATAAACTCATGCCTCATATTCTGAGCTGCATATCTGAAATCTTTCTGGTACAATCACAAGAACTGGGCTGAAGAGGGGAACCTCCGTGGTTGCCTCAGCTCAGTGGCATGGTTCATGCTCTATAATACTAGTAAAACTACAAGAAGGATCATTCAAATGCTCCCTTATTGAGTTGAGTTGCCTTTTGAGAGGAAAGGTATTAAGAAGCAATAGAAAATGTGGTGAAAGCTGTATTTCAAGAAAGAGGGAGTATATTAGTAAAATGTACATGAATCTATATTGAAAGGACACACCCCTCAGAATCAACTCCTGAGCCTATCTAGAAGAGTTTCATAAATTACTCAGGTGATATTTTAGGTAGCATTAAATTTATCATTTTCTCCAATGGGAGAGAAAAGATGAAATCTTTTGATTATCACTTTTTGTTATAAATTCATACTTGAAGATTTTTCTGTAAATTTTACAAAGCTTAGAAATCATCAGGACTGTTTGCCAAAGAAGCAAATGGGGAATTTCCTTATCATGCAAATAAAAGCCATGACTTAATTTGTATATGTGTTTTAAGTTTGGGAAAACAGACATATTATCCCACTACAAATACTTTGAAGTCTCTTTAACCTGTCATAAATCATCTATAACTTTCTCACAATACTAGTTAAATGAATATGTACATGTACATATATGCATATATATGTATATGTAACTGTATATATGTAGTTCTCTACATAGATTTGTTATGAGTACCAATAGCCCTTATCTTTATCAGTATTTTTCCCTATAAGAAAATTTATTGTTTACTATTTTAACATTTTCTTGTCAACTGATTTCTCAGTGTCTAACTAAAATTAATTTTAAAGTAGATGATAAAACCATTTACTAGTAAACCAAGGTTTTTAGAATTCTTACACATTGAATTTCAGACACATTAATAATGTCTATCAACCATGAATCACATACACTTTTCTTTTAAAAATCTTATATTTGATGTTTTATTATATTTTCCCTCTTTCCTTTTTATTATGTCTTTTTAGAATATCATCACTTTTTCCAATAATATCTAATATGATTACACTTTACCATAATAATTACAAACTAAGCTCATTTTGGTGTTTCACCTCATATATATCAAGGTTGATGCTCACAAGTTATTAATTTCATGTTAAGCTCTCCCATGAGAAAGTCTACAGAAATTATAACTACTTAAAAAGTGGGAACTGAGGCTATCTCATACATTTCTGTCACATGATTCAGGAACTTTTCTTTTTCTCATAATCAAGTATTTTAAATGAGATGGATTAATGTCTTGGATTGGCACTTGAAACAAGACAGAGAGGTTTAGGAAAGTTCAAGTGCAGTACTCCCTGGATTCCTCTGTGTGTACCATCTCCCATGTTCCTGCATTAATTTCATTGCTGTGATCTTGTCACCTAGCACAGGTGACACAGTCACCTCAGCCAGATCCAACAAGTAGCACTGCCATTATACTCATTACTCAGAATTTATGTGTCATTAGGCAATAAATATCCTCAAACTTCTGCCCCCTCCATTCTTTCTCATTTCCCTTTAGATTCCATGTTACCAGCTGATAATGGGCCACCTCAGTCAGGAGGCATCTGGGCAGAACTGAGCACTGTGACTCAGCATCAGGAGACCTGGAAGATATATAGGCAGCTACTTCTTGCTTCCCCTCTGTAGGGAAAAACTGCATGTGGGAGTTTCCTCATATACCTGAACTAGATTAGCTTTGAAGACTTAAACATTGTAGACATGGCTGGAGTTCTCTGCCACACCAACAGGCGGTTAACAGGAAATCCAGTGTAGTAACACTGTGGCAGAATGGAGATGCACTGTGAAATGCTTGAGAAGTAGTTTTCCTGTGCTCCTATTATCACTGTTTTGTATTTCTTCCTTTGTTTTTAGGGAAAAGGATGTCTATTTTACAAAACATAATTGGCTTCATTTATTATTGGTTATTGATAGATTTAGCAAACATTTTTTAAAACAGTATCAATAAAAACACTTAAGGAAGTAGAATTACCTGTATATTATATATTGTGTTTTATAAATTATATGTCATATACATTCATATATATATATTTGCAAATAATGTAATAATATAAATTTACTGTTGAAAAGCCACCCTAAAAAATTTTACTATATCTACAGTCTCTTACTAAATATTTGTTAATGTTATTTTCTCACATTAAAGAAATATTCAGGAATTCTTATGCTAAACATTATTTGTATACTTATCATTTGTCACGATATTTAAGCAAGCAGCTTTAATTCACAAAGACTTCTAATCAATATAGCAATGTAGTATATTTTCAGATCTGTAGGATTTTTGCAAATTTTATTTAGCTCATTTCATGGGTCCTGTAATTGTATAAGATTAATTTTTAAACACCAACAGAAATATAAATCTCTCTCTCTCTCTTTCTCTCTTTCTCTCTCTCTCTCTCTCTCTCTCTCTCTCTCTGTAATTTCACAATATGCCATTCATCTATTCTGTTGGAGTAAGTCCTTGACAGGAGGAAAAAATAAAATAAAATAACAGCTATTATAGGTAAAAGTCAAACTGTTCTGTTTCATACAACAAGGTCTTCCCTCAAGGACACGCTAGTCCAAATTGTTTTAATTTCATCTGCTCAATTTGTATGCAACACAGTATTTGAGTTTTGAGTACATCAGTGCTTTCCTCTACATGTGGGAAAAGGATTGAGCATTTTTTGGTTTCTATCATCATCATTATCTAGAATGAGAAAATATTGATGTTAAGGAAATAATCTGAGCCAAAGCAATGCCACAGCCCTGTTAAAACTTCCCCACCAGGAGGTAATTTTCACTTATTGATTCAGCTCACTCTCAGTGCTGCCCCTCCCCAGTTTGCAGACACACACATCTGGGCTCAGGTACATTCTTGAAAAGCTTAGAATACAAAATAAAACACCCGACACAGACAAACCTAAAATAAGTCACCTCTCAATTAACATAACAATTGAGAGCCCTGCTGCGATTTACAATACTGAGGTCTGAGTCTACCTTACTGTTAACCACTGCATCACCATTATCCTAACTCAACACATTCTAGTTTACAATTACCTAAACTAGAGAAAAATCTTGGACTTACCTCATATGTTGAATTATCTGTCGTTCTGGCTATCATATGTATTGCAAATTGTCCATTTGAATAAATGCAACGACAGTTACACCACAATACGCCTCTCTCCTGCAGCAGAAGGCAAGTTAAAAGGACTTCAAGCTGTGACCTCAGAGGCAGGCACAGCCGCTCCCATCCTTCAGCCAACCTTCTGGGGAGAACAGGTTAGATGACTGCAAAGCTGGCTCTCTACATAGCAATACTTTCAAATAAAGCCTTCTGTGCTGTAGGCTGGGGGGTTTACATCTTCCAAATTCGGCTGGCCTGAGTCAATGCTGCTTCTATGCCCGAAAATATTAAGCATTTTACTGCAGTCACTTAATGCAAGAAACTATCTGAGGCGACTTCACAAACCCTGTCATTCTGTTTGGAGACTAAAGAATGAGCACAGAATGAGCGCGGCATGCATAATTCATGCATTAAAATCTTCAATGCACTTCCTGTAGCCGCTGTTCTATCCAGTAATGGGCTATTGATCACCTCATTGCTAAGACAATCGGAGCTCCGTGATTGGTTTATTTCCACAAATAAAATTACAACCTAAATCACAAGCAAAAGCCTCCAACCCTGCAGCGGCCACTCGGGTAAAACATTCACATAGACAAGATGACATTTGCATACTGCAGAGTGTTCAAACGGAACTCTTCTTGGGCAGAAATGCTACAGTATTTGTTTTTTTCTATTCAAAAGACATACTTACTGCAGGTTTGGGCTGGAAATTCTACATTTTCATTAAGATATACAGAGTTGTTTTTTTCTCTACCATTTTTGGAGCATCAGCAAGGCTCAATGAATATTAAGAAAAAATAAATAAAATGGAGAGTAATATGTGGCTATAAAAATAGATCTTTTAAAAATATCTGGACTCATTCAAATAACCTTTCTTAGAATATGTTAATTTTAAAATAACTATTTTTATTATTTTGATAATGTAGGAAGAGTTTTTTTCTATAACTTATCAAAATGAGTATATGCGACCACAAATATTAACTATTTTGGATTATAAGCTCCTTTACCCTGGGTGTGTCAGTAGTTCTGAGATCTCTTTCTCTAGAACTTGAGATTGTAAGAATACATCACTGTTTTCACTACCCTCCAAAAGGATGCTTTAAAACAAAATCCATATTTTGATATAATATTCATTGGGAGAAAACACAGGTAGCAGTTCAGAATATCATAATAGTATTTATAAAAATATTATAGGGGAAACCCACACAAAACAGAAAATGCATACATGTATAAGGAAGCTTGTCTACTCCTCAGTATTTTGGAAGTAAAACTAATTAAGTCTTATTTTTCCACCCACAAAAGACTGAACATATTGTTATTAAGGTCACTGAGTTGCTTAAAGTCTTATTTTCCAAAGCTTTATTCACACACACACACTCCATATTTCTGTCATCACACTTGACCAAGTGTAAAACCAGAGTAAAATCTTCAAGCTCGTGTTTTGAGGTTAGAATAAGGAACCACCGTTGGAGGATAGCTGAGATTTCCCACCTGACTTTTATATTGTAGGGAGAAATTCCCCTTTGGAAAAGGTAGGATCATATTGGTTTTTGGTCAATAAATCTGCATTGATACCAGTACTGGAGGGTAGTAGAGGTACTGAAGAAAACAGAGACAACCAGGGAAATATGCCTTTCTCAAGTGCATGTAAAGCACAATCCCTGCTTGACTGATAAAAATTAGGTTAGGGGCTGGGGTTGTGGCTCAGTGGTTGAGCATTTGCCTAGCATGTGTGAGACACTGGGTTCAATTCTCAGCACCACATATAAATAATAAAATTTAAAAAATGGTCTATTGACAACTAAAAAAAATTTTAAAGAAAAATTAGGTTAAAATATTCCAAATGGCAGTCTGAGAAGTTAATTTTTCAATTACTTAGTCTTTAATATATTCCATGTTCTTATTGTTCTGTTCTGCCCTGGGTAGCTTCTATTTTCATATTTATGTATTGCCAATAACCTAATAAATTTCAGGTGAACTGCATAATAAACCTTATATTTATATCTGTCTCTGAGTAGTATTCTTTATTTTTTAAAGTTTTAAAGTTTTCATATATTTTTAAAATTATAGAAATTTTATCAAATATCAATAGAAGTAACTTCACATAAAGAGAACATCTCATTTAAAAATAGTAGAAATTTGAAAATTTTAAAATGTATTGATTATAATGATAGAAAATCTAAATTATTGATTATGAATGCAAGCATTAGAAATTCAAGCTCCCTGAAATGACATGACTAATAGTGCATAACCAGGTGACTATGAAAAGCATTAGTTTGTTCTGTCTCTCTTTGTGTGGTGAATGGGAGAAAAACTAGAATTTTCTCTCCCTTATGAATAAAGAGAAAGGAGAAAGGACAAGGACTATTTATCCATGGTCCATGTCTAAAAATGAAGACTGAAAATTTGCATCTGCTAGTTGTCTAAAAATGGAGTGAGAGATGAACATACACACACACACACACACACCCACCCACACACACACAAAACCAACCTACAACAGACAAACATTGAGACAGCAAAAAAGAGAAGTATATAAGAAAAACAATGAATATAGTAAATCTCAAAGAAATCAGAAAAGGGAAGTGGTACATAAGACTTGAATGAAAATGACTAGGGAAAATAGTACTCTCAGATAAAACAAAGCCCAAGCCAATTTCCATTTTCCAGAATCCTGGTTATGCCTGAAAACAAGAAAACAAAAAAACAAAAAAAAAATCCCCAAACACTTAATCGATCTTTTCAAAAGGATGAAAAACAGAGATGGCCACTTGGAACAAATTTGATCTCTTTGCAGATCAAGAGACTTTGCAATATTTCAAATTTATAATGCATAGAAAATATAGAGTGAACATTATATTGAGAATAAATTCAATAAAATAAATCAAAATTTGGGAATCAATCAACATATATTTAGCTTGTTAAATCTGTGACAACTATTAAAATATATAATTAGACTGCCTAAATACTGTCATTTGGAAAAGTGCATAATTTTTCTCCAATATAAGAAAAAAATAATGTCATGAGAAGTTAAGAATTTAGTCCAAAGTTTTTACAACCCTGAGCTCAAGAGAATAAGTGTTATAGGAAAAATTACGTTGCTCTGTGAGATTGAAGGCATTCTTTCTACTTTTCTATGTCCTACCAATATCATAGCTATCCACTAATTGTAACACATTTGTTTATTTTTTAAAAATATTTTTTAGTTGTTAATGGACTTTTATTTTATTTATTTATTTTTATGCGGTGCTGAGGATTGAACCCAGTGCCTCAAATGTGCTAGGCAAGCACTCTACCACTGAGCTACAACCCCAGCCCACATTTGTTTATTTAAAATATATTTATTATTACTTTCTACATGCAATAAATTTTGCTAGCTGGAAAAACAAATATGTATAGGTCAGTAACTGCCTCCAAGGTGTTCAAATGTTAGTTACAAAAACATGTAAATACCCTGACTTAGAAAGATGAATTTAATTAGTAAGGTACACATTATGATATATAAATGAGAAAATTACCAAAGCACATATAACTGTGCCTACATGTGAAGTAACTACTAGGTAAATGTCAACTCTTCTTATTTTTATTCCACTACATGAAGCATTGTGGCAGAAGAAATATTGGCATTGTCATCTATCCTTAGGAGCATCAGGAAATGATTCACTAAAGGGGATGACATTTAAAGAAATTGGGTGGTATAATGGAAATAACATAGGCTTTAATATTTGACAATTTAAATTAAATTCAGGCTTTTCTAAATTACACTATAGGACCTTAACTATGCCATGTGCCATTCATACTCTTGGATTATCAGTTTTACCATGTGCAAATCAAGGTAAATATCTTTTGTGTGTGTGTGTGTGTGAATTAACTTAGAGCACCATCATTTTAAAATACCTTTTGTAGTCAATCAAAGAGTTTAAATTCTGCTTCAAATTCCTCATTTCTAAAAATACAGATTTTTATCATCCTCATAGAATTATTAGGAAATTCAAATATTGCAATGTCCTTATGTCCCTTAACTCAGTTTATGACACAGTAGGGACTTTAGAAGCATCTATTCATTTCCTGCCAAAGTTTTGTTTAGAAGAAAGGATTTAAAGGGAAAGGCATCTATAGCAAAGAAAATAACGTGCATTTATAGGGAAGTAGGATATCTCATCATATGCTTAACAAACTCAGCATCTATATAATGAGCACTTTGGATACAATAAACATTTTATTAAGTGGTAAGGCAAAATAACATAAAATGTGACTTATAGAGCTGTTTTTTTCTTAATTTGAATCCTGAATATAAAGGGCATTTCAAACACCTATTAAGGTATTTGATACTATTCTGCAGAGAATGAGATATTTAGAGATATCACCAAGAATATAATATAATTAGGTTTTGTGGGGGGATTAAAATGACTACAGTAAACAAATGCAAGAAATACAATTGACAGAATACCATTTGTAGTATGATAGAAAAGGATTACATCCCAACCAAAGCAGATATAGGGATATAAAGAAAATATTCCAGAGACACTTTAGAGTCAGTAGTTTCAAGTAGGATTGACATTGAGAGGTGCTATAGGAATCTTAAGGGTTTAACTTGAGTAACTTATCTTCCTCCCCCCTCTCCTGCTAATTTGAAACCCTACTGGTATTATGAGAATATGGTGAGATAATGAGAATATGTTATTAGACAGCAAACAAGGAAACAAGATGAGTTGGTGAAGAGTTAGACAAATACGCTTCCAGTACACAGCTGGATAAGGAAGCCATATGAAACTCTGAAATATTGACGAATAAATAAACATAAAAGCCTTCTGTTCATGTCTTGACATAGTAATAAACAGATAGCAAAACAAAAAACTGTTCATATGTATTAGATATACATATCAATGCTGGAATAATGCTTACTACTTTAATAAACTCATTTAATTTGGCCATCACAAAACCCTTGTCAGTTGAGTAGCGTTTTTTTCCATTTTCTCAATGAAAAGTCAAGCTCAAAGGAAGAGAGTAATTTGGACAAGTCACATGAGCAATGAAAAGGTGAGCTGGAGGTCACATTAAGAATTTCTGAGTTCATAGCTCAGGCCCCTTCTACCATATTCAGCTGCTGAACCACCTCCCAGAATCACAGTCACAATGGAATGTCTTCACTCAATATCTTTGTACTTTCATGTCCCAGAACACCAACAAATGGTCAGTTTTGTATAAAAATTATGTCCACTAATCATGACTAATTAAAAAATTAAAGAGTTAGAATGTGGAAAAGTGAACCTTTATTATGTTCCAACATATATTATGTATCTCCATATGTATATATCCATATATATATATATATATATATATATATATGTATGTGTGTATGTGATTACATCAGAACTAATTTATAAAAAATGTGACTATCTCATTCTGTAGGTAAGAAAACAGGCTGAACCTGAAACTCCAATAAGGTTCAAACCAAAGAAGACTTCACAAAAACAAATTATAATCAAAAGATCAAAAATAAAAGATAAAGGTAATCTTAAAAGCAAAAAGAGAAGAGATTCCTCACATGTAAGGCTACTTCCTTAAAGCATGCAGCAGATTTCTCAGGAGAAATTTTTCAGACGACAGTAGAGTTGGATAATATTTTCAAAGTGCTGAAATAAAAGCTGCCAACCAAGAATACTATATATAAGCCACGCATGGTGGCGCACACCTATGATCCCAGCACCTTGGGAGGCTGAGACAAGAGAATCACAAGTTCAAAGCCAGCCTCAGTAACAGTGAGACACTAAGCAATTCAGTGAGACCCTGTCTCTAAATAAAACACAAAACAGGGCTGGGGTTGTGGCTCAGTAGTTAAGTACCCCTGAGTTCAATCCCCGGTACCAAAAAAAAAGAAAAAAAAATACTATAAAGTTGTTCTATAGAAGGTACCAGAGATATATTCCCAGAAAAACAAAAGCTGAGGATGTCGTTATTACCAGTTCACCAGTAGATCTACCTTCTAAGAAATATAAAACTGAATTCTTGCTGCTAGAAATGAAGGACACTAATTAGTAAGATGAAAACATATGAAAGTGAAAAACTCACTGGTAAAAGCAAGTATATGGTCAGAATACAATAGTACTATAATGGTGGTATGTAAATCAAATTCTGTTATAAAACATAATGAACAAAACTATTAAAAATAAATATAGCTACAATAATTTGTTGGTGGATATTCAATATAGAAAGGAATAATTTGTGACATCAAAAATTTAAAATGTGTGTGTGGGCTAAGAAATTTTATATGTGATCAAAGTTAAGCAGTTATTAGCTAAAAATGTACTTTTATAACTATAACAGGTTCTAGGTAAACCTTGTGGTAACTACAAAGCAAAAATCTATATTAGCTGCACAAAAAGAAAGAAAAGAAAATCAAAGCATACCACATCAGAAAGTCATCAAGTCACAGAGGAAGAGAGAAAGAGAAGATGAAAAGAAGAAACAATCAACAAAATAACCAGAATATTGGCAGCATTAAGGCTTTACCTATCAATAATTACCTTGAATATAAATGGATTAAATTCTCTAATCAAAAGACACAGAGTGGATGAATATATTCTAGAAAAGACCCACCTATATACTGTCTATAAGAGATTCACTTTACTTATATGGGCACATTGATACTGAAAATAAGGGAATAGAACAAAATATTCTGTGCCAATGAAAACAAAATAAAGCCAAGGTAGCTTAAATTATGTTTGAAGAAAATAGACATTAAGTAGAAAACTGTAACAAGAGACAAGACCATTATATAATAGTAAAGAGGACTCAGCAAAAGTGAGGCGCTAAGCCACTTATTTAGAGACCTGTCTTTAAATAAAATACAAAATACGACTGGGGATGTGGCTTAGTGGCCAAGTGCCCCTGAATTCAATCCCAGCACCAAAAAAACAAAAAGCCAACTCATCAAGAGAATATAACAACTGTAAATCTATATGTACCCAGGGGCTGGGATTGTGGCTCAGGGGTAGAATGCTCGCCTCACACATATAAAGCACTGGGTTCGATCCTCAGCACCACATAACAATAAATAAAGATATTGTGTCCATCTACAACTAAAACAAAGATATTAAAAAAATCTATATGTACTCAATATTGTAGAACCTAAATATATAAGACAAAAATTAACCAATCTGAAAGGAGTTATAGATAGAAATACAATAATAGTAAAGAACTTTAATATACTACTTAAAACAATAGTATTGTCATTGATCATCTAGACAGAAGATCAATAAGGAAACTATAGACATAAATAACACTATATATCAAATTAACCTAATGGATATATGCATAACACTCCATCCAATAGTAGCAGAATACATATCCTTCTCAAATGCATAAGGAAAAATCTCCAAGGTAGATCATATGTTGGGCCACCAAGACAACAAGCCTTAGAAAATTTTAGAAGAAATCATATCAAGTATGGTTCTTACCAAAATCAATAATAATAAGAAATCAATAATAAGAGGAAAACTGGAAAATTCACAAAAAATGTGGAAATTAAACAATGTGTCCCTGAACAACAGGTCAAAAAAAAAAAATCAAAAACTAAATTAAAAATTATCTTGGGATAAATGAAAATTAAATGGGATGCAGCAAAAGCAGTTCTAGGAGGTAAGTTTATAGGTAAATACTAAGTTATAATATTATATATAAAATAAATAACATTATACCTCAAGGAACTATAAATAGAACAAGCAAACCCAAAGGTTAGTAAAAAAAAGGAAATAACACAAATCCAAATAGAAAAAAGTGAAATTGAGAGTAAAAGCAAAATAGAAAAGGTCAATGAAGCTAAGAGTTTGTTGTTTAAAAAGTTAAACAAAACTGTGACAAATTTTTAGTGAGACTAATATAAAAAGTAGATTCAAACAAATGGGGTATTAAAAATAAGACACTATGACTGGTTCCACAGAAATACAAAAGATCATAAAAGACTACTATGAGTAATTATATGCCAACAAATTGTGTAATGTATAAGAAATGGAAAAATTAATAAAAAGTACTACCAGGATTGAATTATGAAAAAATAGAAAATTTAAACAGACCAATAGCGAATAAGTAAATTGAATAAATTCTCAATAATATCCCACCCAAATAAACAAAAACTCTCAGGCCTGATGGATTTTACTGGTAAATTCTACCAAAATTTTAAACAAATAATAATTCTAGTCTTTCTCAAATGCTTTCAAAAAATTACAGAAGAGAAAATGCTTTCAAATTCAACTTGTGAGGAGAGCTTTGCCCTGATACTAAATCACATAATACACTACAAGGGAAAAATTTATAAGCCAATATACCTGGTGAACAGAGATGCAAAAATCCTCCTTTTTAAAAGTCTTTTAAAAGGTGTTTTGTGTTGTCAGTATAAAGTATTGAAAAAGACCATGTTTCCAAATTCTAGAGTTTAAACACTATGTATCTCTATAGTTTTTTCTTTTATGATATACAACCTTAAATCTTAAATGTCATAAAATTCTCATGATGTCTTTGGTTATCACAGTTTTATGGGATGCAAATTTTAAAAAGAAATTGAGCAAATTTATATCCATGAGAGAATGTTAAGCAGGAGGAATAATTTTATGAGGCTGTCACTATCCTGATACCAAACCCAGATAGCAAAGCCAAATAAGGACACTATAAGAAAATTATAGACCAATACCTTTGAAGAGAATAGAGACAAAAATCTTCAACAAAATATTAGAAAATAAGTTCAACAGCATTTTAAAGGACGAAATATCGTGATCAAGTAGATCTATCACTGGGATGCAAAAATGGCTTAACATGCAAATCAATAAATGTGATTCACTACATTAGCAGAATGAAGACCAAAAATATGATCATCCCAATAAATACAAAAAAAAAGCATTTAAAATTTCATCATCTGTTCATAATCTCAACTTTCAACAAAACAGATATAGAAGGAATTTGCCTCAACACAATAAAGGTCAAATATGAAAATCCCATATTTAACATTATAATAAATGGAGAAAAACAAAACCTTTTCTGGTAGGATCAAGTAAAAGGCAAGGATACCTTTCTCTTCACTTCTTTCTCAGAGCAATTTGGCAAGAAAAAGAAACAAAAGGCATGAAAATTGTAAAACTGTCTCTGTCTATAGATGACATGATTTCATATATAGAAAACTTTAAGGACCCCACCAAAAAACACTTGAAAATTAAAAAATAAGCAAAGGATCTGAATAGACATTTTTCCAAGGAAGACATACAAATGATCAATAAGTATATGAAAATGTGCTCAGCATCACTAATTATTAGGGAAATGAAAATAAAAATCACAATGAGATATTCATTCACACATTAGGATGGCTAATATCAAAAAAATCAAAAGATAATAAATGTTGGTGATAGTGTTGCTGAGACACTATGCATTTTTGTTGGGATTGTAAATTTCTATGGCCATTATGAAAATCAATATAGATGTTCCTCTAAAACATAGAATTACCATATGATATAGCAATCCCAGTCCTGGAAGTATATCCAAATTTTCAAAGATTAATTACTGTGGAGGAGATATGGATTTCAACAATATTTACAATAGCCAAGATATGAAAACAGCCTTAGTGCTCACTGATGAATCTATGGATAAAGAAATTTGGTACAGACACACACAGATGATTTTTACTAAACCTTAACAAAGAAGGAAATCCTGCCATTTGCAATGTCACAGATGAACCCAGAAACATTATGCTAACTGAAATAACTTAACTAAAGGGTAAAAACCTGGAGATCTAAGATAAATAAATTCTGGAGAATTAATGTACAGCATAGTGAGCATGATTAGAAATAATGTATTATATAGTTGCAATTCTCTAAGATGGTAGATTCAAAGTATACTTATCACAAAAAGAAAAGGAAATTATGTGAGGCAATGGGTATGTTCATTAGCTTCTTTGTGGGAAACATTTCAGAGTGTACAAATGTCAAAATATTGCCTTGACATCTTTGTACTGTCATGTGCCTTGAATAGAGAAAATTTTTATTTGTCAATTATACCTCATAAAAGCTGAAAAAATAAAGAGGATATATTGTATGAATGCATAAATGAGTAAGTGCCAATAACAAAATAGGTGACACATTCACTACAATATTTTAATTAACACATTAAAAATACAGTCTTTATGGGCTTCCACCTCTTTATCATTTAAAAGGTACTTAAAGAATTTTGAATAAATGTAGTCGAAAAACAATTACATTATGATTATAGCATGAAAGTATTCATTGTGTGCATATATGTAGAAGTGCATTTGCATCCAAACATTGTAAAACTTTTACTGAAGGTAACATACCTCACATTAATGTAGATCAGATATACAGTACTCACTCATGTGCACACTAGTGTACATTAGGGTACACTAATAAACCTTTTTTCAATTTCAAAGTTAGGCACTATCCTGACTAAACAACATAGATTAGTTTCACCTGGATTTTTTTTAATACAAATATCTAAAACCAAGCTGTAGATCTTTAAAATTCTTCAGATATACAGTAATTTCTAAAGTAAGTTTGGACAAAAGTTTTATGTTCACACTTTTCCCATTTTTATTTGACCTTAAGTTCAAGATGTAAAATGTAAGAGTGGTGACATGTTTTCATTTGATAAGGCAATTGTGAGTAAGTTGGTTTTGATATGCATATTTTGGAACACATTTTATTTTTTATCAAAAACTCAATCCTATAGCAGGATATTAATGTACCAATAACTTCTTTCTCAAAATATTTGTTTTTGTGAAGTTACTACAGAAGGCAATCAACTTTGTTACTTCATAAAAATTCTATCTTGAAACCAGCAACTATAATTTCCTGGAAAAGATTTTTATCATAGACATTTGTCCTGTGAAATTAAAGAGGCATTCTTAAAAGTACTTTGAAAATATTACTAATGTTTACTTTTAGGTAGCTGGTTATAGAGATCTTTTTAAACAAAGTGATACTTTAATGAAACACATGAGGATTTCAATTAAAAATATATGAATGACTTCAATAGGTTATAAAATTTCTGTTGTCTTAGGATGGCATATGATTTAGACTGTCTTCTTGGTAAAACATGCCAGATGCAAATTTTGTCCAAAAGGACTAGTACGTAATCCAGAAATAAATTATGTTTAAGAAATTAGAAGAACAAATTAAAACAAGTTTAGGATAGGTAGGTAAAATAAAAAAGGGTTTGGGTGCATGCAGATGTTAATACAAGAGTAACACTTAGCTTTCTTGACTTGGCTAACATTGACCTGAGCCCCTTCATTCACAAATATTCATCAATGTGGGCTATGAGTGAAAACCCAATGTAGTGCCATAAATTTAAGAGCCCTGGTCCTTAAAGGCTTATACAAGTGATCTAGGAATCAGCCCATAACAGCTTGCAAGAGCCTATTTTAGTTTCCAGAAATTTCACAAACATGGTCATTACTAGTGATTAAATGATATAAATTTATGATTAAATAAATAATATTTTAAAAATAATATATTCAACATACACAACTTACTATGCATATATAGTTTAATATTATCAATAGTGTAGAAATTATTTGTACATATTTTATTGGTGGTATAAATAGCATATAACAGTATAAAATTGGGCATCTCTTCTTAACTTCATGTTCAGTGACATTATACTGGTAGCTTGAAGCCCGTCATGATACATAAATAATTAGATGACCAACATTAGCAAATGCTACAAATTTTCTTCTCTAGAAAAAGGCAATTGTTAAAGACTTATCCATATATCCACCTCACAAGTGATTAAGAGAATTTTAAAACAACAAACCTAAATTATTCTAATGATATTTTTCTAATTTTAATCTTAACATTATTTACTCAAAATTTCAACTAATGTTACCTGTGCAGACAGGCAAAAGCTGTATGACAATCTCTCTTTGGTCAACTGAATAATGATTGAACCTAAAGGAAAGTCTAAGGAGTACTTATTCCAAAAGATCTTTACATTTTCTGTATTGAGTGTTGGGAAAAACAACTAGAAAACCCATTTTAAAGTGATTATCCTTCCAGGTAAACAGAAAACTGAGCAAATCATTGTGGTTAAATTTTTTAAATCAAAACCACAGGAAAATGCTATATATATATATATATATATATATATATATATATATATATATATGCTTTAAACCATCTGTGCTTCCTCCTTTCAAAATAGTATTAAAATAAATAAAAAATGTAATCATATTTCAAATCAGCTTCATATGTGTATTTTTACTATGACTGAATAGGATAATAAAGTAGTCACCTGAAAAATGCAAAGCAATAACTTAAACCAGTACAATGGTTTAACAGAAAAAGATAAAGTATAAGTACTATAGGTTCCTCTTGAAGCAATGTAAAAACAGAAAATGACATTGAGGTTTTGACAGTTTCTGAGAAGGAACTTGTGAGTTCCTTTTAACTTCTAGTCAGTGTTAACTTCTAGTCTTAAATAGGGTCTTTGAATCCCCCCAAACATGCAGTACCCATAGGTCTACTCGAGTCCTGGAAAGTAATAGGTTTGGACTTTGGTACAGTAAAAATCTTAAACCTCAGAAGACAGTGGCAGGAGGGATGACAAGCAATAGCATTCTGCCTCTGGGATGCTGGCAGAGCATGGGGAAGATGCTCTATACGTCCAACCTTCTCTCTAAGAACTAGCACAACACTGCAGAAATCTGAAATTTCTCTTCTAGTAAAGATTATCAAAGTAATAAAACTCAAAACCCATATCCATTACTCCATACTACCAACCTAACAGAAGAAAGACATGCTCATTTTTAGGTATAAATAAAATTTGGTTTAATCTCCATGGTTCCAGAGTCAGGGCTTAGCATTCCAACTTAGGAGATGCATACATGTACTCATACTGCAACCATTTTCAAGAGTAAAGCAACAAACTGGCCCAGATATTGGAACTATCAGGAAGTTTAAAATAACAATGATTAATACACAAAAGTATATAGAGGAAAGTGTGGAAAACCTTCATGAACACATGAAAATTTAAACAAGGAGATGGAAATGTTAAGCAAAATTTAAGTGGAAATAACAGGAATTTTAAAAGATGATTTTAGAAACATCAATTCCTTTGATGGACTGATCAATATACTTGACACAGTTGAGGAAATAGTAAGCAGAGGACAGTGTAATAGAAATTATACCCCCCAATTAAACATAAATTTAAAAATAGTGTTTGGGAAGGCTGGGAATATAGCTCAGTTGGTAGAGTGTTTGCCTCACATGCACAAAGCCCTGGGTTCAATATCCAGTGCTACAAAAAAAAAAAAAAAATTAGTGTTGGGGGAACATAGCGTAGACCATCCTGGAAGTATGAAACAATCAAATGGTAAATAATTGTGTAAAAGGACAGAAGAAAAGGAGAATGTAGTAGAACAAATACAAATACTTGAACGGATAATTATTGAAAATGTCACAACAAATAAATAATTTAATGCAATCAAATCACAAATCCAAGAAGCTCAGAGAACCTCAAACAGTACAAATAATGAAAACCAATGTAATACATAGATACATCATAGTTGTATTGTTAAAAACAAAGATAAGCATAATGTTTTGAAAGGCAGTGAGAATACAGAAAAACATATGGTATATCAAGGAATAAAGATAAGAAATACCACATAGTTCTCACCAGAAACTATGTAAACCAGATGACACTGGAATGATATCTTTAAAGAAACAAACAATATCTATCAATCCATAATTCTATACCAAGTGAAAATATGTTTCAAATATGCAGGCAAAATGAGAAAAATTTCAGACAAATCCAGACTTAGAGATTTCATTTCTAATAAGCCTGAATTATAAGAAATAGTAAAAGAGGGGCTGGGATTGTAGCTCAGCGGTAGAGCGCTTGCCTCGCATGTGTGGGGCCCTGGGTTTGATCCTCAGCACCACATACAAACCAACAAAATAAAGACATTGTGTCCATCTACAACTAAAAAAAAAAAAAAAAGAAAGAAATAGTAAAAGAAAATTTTTAGGCAGAAGGCATGCAATACTGGAGAGAAGCTTGGACTCTACAAAGAAATGAAAAGCTCTGGAATTGGATTTTTTAAAAAATCCAGTTTGTTATGCTCTGTTTATCCTGAGATTAAAAACTCTGAACTGTCATACACTGAAATCATGATGATTTTTCTTTTCTACCCTCAGCTATCCTCTCCCATGCTTCTTAACTCTTACCCTATTCTCTATCCATCAACAGGTCCCCATCCTGTTATTAATGGGAGAATGTCACTATAGTTCCACTAGCTTATACAAGGTCAGGTCACCATCCTCTCTGGTACTAGTGGAATATTAAAGTTGTTTAACATTCTAACTTCAAACTTACAGTATCTCAAGAGATTTTCATATTAAGAATTTTTCAAATAGGCAATAGTAGCTAAATTAAATTGGATGGAATTTTTAAAGAAAATAGTTTTGCAACTGTTTATATACACATATATCATTAAACTGTGTTGAATTTTATTAGCATTATAAATATACCTTTCTACTTCAACCTTATTATTGTTACATTCCAGGGCAATGAAAGGGAATCTTGAGGCTTTCAACCTAATCTCTGCTTTTCCCTGACCCAATTTCTTTTCTAAGTGATTTTTAGTGCAAAATTCAGGTGTGCAAATTATTTGAAATTATTTTATTTGTTTAATGGGAGCCACAACACCCAAGTCAAGCATTCTCTAAGGCAAACAGCAGCAGTAATGGAAGTCTAGGACTAGAAAGCTAGATTTGCCTAATAAGGACCTCGACTGTACCTCCTTTACTTCTGCCTTGGAGAAACATTTGATAAGCAATTATGGTGAATTAAAAGCTTGATGTCAGATATTAAAATCTACTTCAACATTTTTTTTTAATTTAGAAATGGGGGTCTTGCTGCTTCCCTTCCTAGGCCTTGAACTCCTAGGCTCAAGTGATCCTTCTGCCTCAGCCTTCCAAGTAACCAGAACAAAAGGCACATGCTACCATACCTATCCATTTTAACAAATTTTAATTACACATACTAGTCATTTGAAATCTCCATGGTAAATTCGTGGAATGCAATCACCAAAAGTGGCGGGAAATATGATGAGTTTAGCATCCATAATCAACCATAATATATGTGGCTTTAAAACATGAGGTCAGAGGGAAAACTTTTCTAAAGCATGGGTCAGAAAATTTTTTCTATACAAGGTCAGATAGCAAATAGGTTAGGATTTGTTGATCCTGACTGCTGGAATCTACTATTGTGCACAAAATCTATATAAAACACGTAAGCAAATGGGTGTGGCTGTATTCCAATAAAACTCTTTAGAAAAGCAGATAATAGTTAGGATTTGGACTTCAGGACATAGTTGGAAGATCCTTGATTGAGAGAAAAGGAAAAATCTACTCTGAACAAATGAAGTAATTGAAAATTAGAAAGAAGAAATGAAAATGTTAATACAAGTTGTTTATTCCTGTTTTTGAGTGCAACAAATAAAAATAAAAAAGAAAAATTGTGAGATATAAATTATCATAAAATTAGACTGAACTTTTCATTCATTAATTTCCAACTTATATAAGAAAACATTTATTTTTATGTAAAATGTAAATAGTAAAACAAAAGTTAGTAGGAATTTCTAGGGTCCCTATATTTCCTATGCTGCTTCTAACTACCTACTTTCCTGTCTCACTATTACTTCCAACAAAAGAGTAGCCAAATATTTTATGGAAAAATATTCTATGAAGTCCAAATCTGGATCTACTATAAATTATATTAACTCAGACTCCCCCACTAGTGACTTGATAGAAAGAGAGGCATGCTCTTCTCTGGGGATAAATATTATTTACTTTAGTCTCTATTGTTCTTTTACATGCAACCCATAACATACTGTTTTAAATGTACAAGATATGCAGATATGCAAGAAATTATGTTCTTGGTTAAGAGGAGCAGATTTGAGAATAGGGGACATAGGATATTTTAGGATTAAAAGATGTCTGAAGAGATGAACCATTAAAAACTTATTTTGTGGTAAAATGGCAAAAGTAAATAAAAGGAGGCCTTGACTGTAAGCATAAGACACAAGAAGAGGCCAAAGATATTTTCAAGGTAGGAGTGATAGGATTCATGGTAAGCTTTTGTGTAGGAGATGGAGAAGAAATAACATCAAGGTTTCTACCTCATGGAAGTCAGAGGAAGTTGCTTCAACAACTACAGCTGACTGTCCAGAAGGTAGACTTCATATAAAATAATAGAGGAGAGTGAACTACGTGGATCTCCTCACCTCCTCTCTGGAACAGTGCTCTATCCATTCCCCAGCACCTGTAATATCTCTTGGAACTTTGAGGCACCATGCTTTTCGAATTTCCACCTTTATCATCCTATCTATTTTGTTTCCTTTTAAAGCCCTAAGAATTTCTCCCTTCTCTTCTCTCTGTTCCTCCCGTTAACTCTCTCACCTCTTTTCTCTTCCTTTCTCCTATTCTTTTCCTTTCCATTTCCTTCTCATTTCATATTTTTCCCTAGATATTCTCATCCACTCTTATAAAATCATATGCTATGAATTCAAATATGTCTCCAGCCAAAATGTGTTTTCTGAACTCCAGACCATCAGACCACTTATGTACTAGATCTCTGTGCTTGGGGAGTCTCACAAGCATCTCAAACTTAGACAATCTACTACTCAACTTTTTTCCCCCTAAATTTGGTTTTCCTTTTGTCTTCTATCATCCTTCTGTCCATTCATTTGTACATGCCCAAAAACTAAGGTGTCATGTTTTACACTTGAAGGATCACATGTATGCTGATAAACTCAAACTTCATTTTTTTCTGATGTCCACACAAATCACCCTGTCATTTCCACTTGGTCATCTCATTCTAACATAACTCTCAGTATTTCACCCCAATCTGGTCTTCCTTAAACAATTCTTTTCCTAATAAATGGCATACTCCTACATTATCTGCTTTGTAGTCAAGGCTGCAATTCTCTTTTCTCCCTCGTGCTTATCTACTGAATTCATCTACTTTTTCCTATCTATTGCCAATAACTGAGCTCAAGCCATCATTGTCTCCTGCTTAGACTATTGAAATGACCTTATGCGGATGAGCCCACATCCACTCTGCATGCCTGCTAATCCATATCAAATACCATATCAGAGTACCTAAAATGATCTTTTAAAAATGCAGTTGTCATCATATTTACTGGCATAAAAATATTCAGTGTTTCTCCACTACAATTAATATTTTAAGTCTTCTATATAGCATATAATGTCCTGTTGGCCCCCAACCAACCCTTCAACCTCATCTTGTTCTCTTTTCCCCCAACTTTATTATATTTTAGCCACATTGGCAATCTCCCTGTTCCCTCTTGACTTAAAAAAAATGTACCATCTGTCAAGAATATACTGTTTCCCCAAATATTTGCTTAGCCAACAGCCTCATCTATCACTATTCATCTCCTTTTCCACCTTGCAAACTCAGATAAAATTTTTTGCAATTCCTTCTCACAATACTCTTAACCCTCGTTATCTTTTCTCTATTGTTCTGATCAAAATTGTAATTAACAACATAATTTTGTAATTACTTATTTAATGTTTAACTCTTCCACTACAATAAAATTTCCACTATAGCAAAGAACATATTTGTTTCATTTTTTTATGAGTCTAGTGTTTGTCATTATTATCAGAACATAAAGGATACCAGATATTTGCTGAATGCTAGAATAAATTAATCAACAGCACAGTATGTGCTTATTTCAGAGGACCTGATCCTTTAAGCTTGAATTATCAGCCACTGTGACAGAGATGACCACACAGAACTGAGCTGCCTGCCTACTCATAAATGGTTCATTTTTAACCTCAAATGTTGGGCTAAAGATGCTTGTTATTAAGCTCTCTAAAACTCAGTGCTACTTGTCTCTGTCCCAGGATTTTGCCTCCCTGGCTGATCAAAATATGCTTTTTAAAGAAAATTCTATTTTGACTTGTTTTTTGTAATCCACTGTGGCTTTGTGTGCACACTCATTTATTCTTAAGTGGGAAAGTTTTATATCTACAACTCTGCCTGTGCCCTGACCTACTTGAATCCCCTGCTGCTTAGGTTCAACTAAGTCGAACACTGATTAGCTGTTATTAATTCTAATAACACTAGCTGTTTTCTTTTTGCTTACTCCAGGGAGATTCTTCTCAGGTCTCTGAGAATTTTCTTAGCTGGCTCCTATTTCTCTGGTTGTTAAGGCTGATGTGTTAAATCTAGTGTGGAGACACTGCCAGATACATGGAAACCCCATGATGGCTTTACCTTTCCTATCTGGTTTCTAGGCTGTGATATATTCCTCTACTCTCAATGATCCAGCTGTCACTTCCTTTCCCCATCAAAACTAGGAAAACCTCCCTTAAGTAGAAAGTCTGTTAATTTTTTTAATTCAATAATTTCATAAATATTGCTTAAAAATAAAGAACATTATTGTTTTAAAGAGAAAATTAAAGAGTTGTTTTTCTTCCTCACTCATATTGTTTATATTTTCCAATATACTTGTCCCAACTACTGGTAAGGAGGAACAGGCAGCATATCCAATGGTTGAAGGCAGAACTTTTTGTTCCTTATCCTCGGTTTAATACTATGTAGTATGCTTGTTGACGGTTTTTCACAACCAAGTTATTTTAGCTCCTGAAACCTTACTATATTTGTCAAATGATAATGCTAATATCAATAATTCCTATACATAGGAATATTGTGAGGACTGATTAAAAGAAAGAATGTTAAAAAATGTGCATAGCATCGTGTCACTAGCCAGCTAGTTCTCTGCATTGTTGGTTTTTATAATTACATAAACTCCCTGCAAGCTGGCACCAGGCTTTATGCTTTTGTATCATACACATTCAACACAGAACTGAAATGGAGTAGGTTTATAATAAATGCTTGTTTACTGATTGGTTGATGAATTTGCTGAATTAATTTACTAAATCCTTTTGGTTCTTCAGGTCTTATTAAGTCAGAATATATTATCTCCTACTAGAAGAGTCATGTGTAAAAATAAAGGGTTCCTTTTTTATTCTTTTCTTTTTCTTTTTTGTACTGGGAATTAAACTCAGGGGCTCTCTGAGTCATACCCCCAGCGGCCCCTCCCCCCCCTTTTTTTTTCAATTTTTACACACAGGGTCTCACTACATTGCAGAGAATGGCCTAGAATTTCATATCCTCCTGCCTGGACTTTCTTAGTGGCTGGGAGTACAGGTGTGAGCCACTGTTCCCAGCTACAAGTGTTACTTTCTGCCAAAGAAATGATACTATAATCTTACTGAAGTGCTTGCTCTTTTATTCAAAATTTTCATTACATTTTTAATGCTGAGAGAGAAAAACTCCTAGTCTAGACTTAAAGTAACTTAATTTCAGTATTGAATAGAATATGACCCTACTGTATACTCTGATTTAGTGACACAGGTAATCTTAGAGTAAATTCTAAGAAATAATAGCTTTTATTATGTATACATTATTAAATTACTGCTCAATAATAGATTTTATGTGTATAGGTATCAATTATGTATATAAATATCAAATAATTGATTTGACTATACACAAAAAGATTTTATTATATATGCATTATCAAATAATAATAGGTTACAGACATCAAGATTTGTTTGTCAGATATGACTTATCAAATCTAATGTTTCCAACAACCTGACAATGCCTTGTTTTTTACAATAATGCTCCAACAACCTAAGGGACTTATACATTCATTTAATTTAATGACATTCGTTTATATGTCATTATTCGTGTATATGACATTATATGTCATATATTCGTGTATATGTATACATATACATATATATTTAGAAAATAAATTAGAATAAGACTTGGATCAATATTCATACTGTTTTCAGCTTCAGAGAAGAAAGCAGTATAGACAGATACAGGCTTCGACACCCTGGACCACCATATTGCAATGTTTCGGGAAATACCTGCTGGCATCTGCCTTAAGAATATCTGTTGCCATTAGTACTGGTACAGGTCTACAGGCAATGAATTCATTTGTAAGTTTGTTTGTTTATTTATTTATTTTGCCTGGAAAAAATGTCTTTAGCTAGGCTGCATTTTTGAGAGGTATTTTTTGCTAGGCATGGAATTAAACATTGAATTTTTCTTCTTTCAGTACTTTTAAGATGCAATTCTTTAATGATACAGGTTCTATGTGGAGGACAGGAGAAAAAAGTTAAGAACAAAAAGAAATTTCTAGTTGATAAAATTCAGTGGATGTAGACACACCTCATCCATATTTATTAAGAAAATACAATATATGTAGGAAAATTGAGGATAGTCCAGTGTTCTGTCCAATCGCTTCATTCTGCCTAACTATTGGTATGCTGTCACACACACTGACTTCTTCTTAGTAGGAGCATCTCTTCTCCCAGTTGTTTGGACATGAATTCTCTTCCTTAACCCTTTTCCTCTGTGATCATTTATTTTTGATCTCTTTGCCAGTAAAATATTTCTATTGTCATTCTTTAAAGATTAAAGGATAAGAAATATCCTCTCATTTTATCTCTAGGTATTTTCATCCATACTAATAATTTGGCCTATCATATATAATAAATTCCAACTTACATATGCAACCAAAATGTCCTTTTGGAGCTCCAGATTCATCAATCTACTTCCATATTTTGTTTACACTTGGGTACCTAACAAGAGTCTCAAATTCAGGCAGTCCACAATTGAACTCTTGTCTTTTCCTCCAAAATTTGATCTTCCTCCAGTCTTCCCTATTTTAGTTACTGGTACCATTTTTGGCTCATCTGCTCTCTATATTGTTATATTTTCATCTTATAGCCACTAGTCCTTTGCTCTATTATTGGTAAATATATGTTGAATCCACTGTGTTCTTTCTCTTCCATTGTCATTAACCTTGTCCAAGCCAGGATCATTTCTTCACTATTGCAATGAGCTTCTAAGAGATTTCCTTGTATAATCCACACCAAAACCCTACCATAACATGTAGAGGAATATTTTAATGCTGGCGTCATCATTACTAACTGGCTTAAAATTTTTCAGTGTTTTTCTATTGCACTGATAATGCTGCTCTGTTTTTAATAGATCATAGCTGGCCCTGTATCCCTAGACTCAACTTGGGATATTTCCCTTTTTTATTTTTACTGTATTCCAATCATCTTGGGCATTCCTCTGTTCTATCCCAATGTGCACACTCTTTTTGCATCCTGTTCTTTTTGCACAGTCTACAATGATTTTCCCCTATCTCTTTTCTCAGCTAAGTCCATATCATAAGTAGAGCTGTTCTTTAAATTTTACTTCTTCTAGAAACTTCTCTGGTTATCTTCCTAACCTCCCAAGCTAGGTAAAGTGTCTTGTCTTCTGATTTAGTCTAACAATACCTGTACTTCCTCTGGGTAAAACTTATGATAACTGTCATTAAGTACTTGTATAAGTGTTTGTTTAATGTCTGGCTCTCCTGATAACAGGGATCACATTTGTCTTACTTATCTTTGTATCTCTGCTACTTATCACTGTATTTGGCATACAGAAGGCACCAGAAATATTTTCTTATGTCATAGATGAATGAGTCAGTTGGAGAAGATATGATTGCATTAGCTGTTCATGGAACCTGATCCTTTAAGATGGAAACTGTCAACTGTACCCTAATAGATAAAGGCTGCCTGTTTCCAAATAAATAGTTTACACTCAACTTCAGACTTTGGCTGTGAATTCCTTTGTCTTTAACTTTTCTTCAATATAGCTGTTCCTTTGTTCCAGGATTTTTATCTTCTAGGCTTCTGCTTTGATCCTTGAAGCACACCACTGCAACATCTTTGGTTTGTTCTGTGTAACCTGTTTTAACTTTGTGTCCAAACGTATCTTCTCTTAAGTGAGAGAGGTTCAATTTCTCCATGACCCTACTTAAGTTCTGTCTCTCCTGAAATTATTTTTTTCCCCATATTCCCACCTTGCACTTCAACCTAAGAAGAACATCCATCAACCATTATTAAGTCTAGTTTGGAGTCTTCATTCTGCTTTCTCTGGGGAAGCTCAGTTCAGCATCTTGTGACTTCTTTGCCAGCTCTTTTAGTTCTAATACAGGACTTTTCAAACTTTAATGTGAGCACAGATCTGTGCTTCAAGAGTTCATTCAAAATTCAGATTTCCCAGGCTCTATTTTACAGATTTTGATATGTGAGTTCTGAGAGGAAGCCCCCAAATTTACTTTCCTGGCAAACTCCTAGGTAATTTCCTGTGCTGATGTTACCAGTAATAGAATCATAATGGAAGAACAATATTCTAATTGATTGAGGTAAGTGTGTTAAAATCTGGTCTGAAGCTGCCTGAGATTTTAAAAACATCTTGTTTCAACATTTTTTGGAGATGACTATCACAGTCTAAACCATTTTCCTTTCTTATTGTTCAAGCCATTAGACTCCTTCTACAATTCGCCAAGCTCTCTCTTTTATTAACTGTTTTCTACAGGAAACAAGTTGGTCCTTTATGACATTTAAAAGCACAATTTTATTCTATTCATAGGTCATTGGTCATAGCCCAGTTGTTTTTCATTAAGAGAAGATATGCATGGTGAAATATGCATGTCATGTGTTGTTGCCCTGGTTTGTTCCCAGGGATGACATTTACGATCTGTAAATTTTGTTTATTTCCCCATCAAATTAGAAACACAAAATATCTATATTTATAATATATACAATAATATTCATTGATTAAATGCAAGAATTTGAAAAAAACTTATCACATTGACTGCCATATAAGAGAATTAAAAATTGTTAGCCTGATTTTTATTTTGTATCATGTCTGTTTTTGTAAAACTTCTAAGTTCAGCTGAGAAATTATTTGCTTTTTTCTTCAGAAATTAATTTACTGAAATTGTTAAGAATTCCAGATAAATAAATTTTAATTAAAAAATAAATAAAATTATTAGCCATTGTTTCGGAAAATCCCTAAAATCTGGCACAATGTTTTAGGGTTCTGTTTACTATATAGCATGTAGCATAAACTTGGTATAAACTGATGGTCAATGAAAGTTTAAAATTACAAGATTTAATTTCTGCCAGAAAGGTAGCAGGTAGCAAATATAGTTTTGCTTAAAGCTGGTAATGACTCTCAATTTAGAGTTTGCCAAAGAACCAATAAAACTCTGTATGTATATAGAGAAAATATATATATATATTTAAAATACATGTACATATATATATGTATGTACATATATGCTGTATAATTTCTGTTAAATATAGATTGTTTATATATATATTGTATATATATATATATATATATACATAGACACATATACATGTGTATATATGTGTGTGTGTATATATATATATACATGTATATATTTTAAACATGATCTTTTTATGTTGCCCCAACTAGTCTTGAATTCCTGGGCTCAAGGGACCCTCCAGAGAAGCTGGGACCACAGGTACACACCATTGCACCCAGACACATAGATACAGGTATCTAAAGAGCTTAATTTTAAAGAATTGGCTCACAAGATGTAGATGTAGGGCTGGCAAGCAACAAATCCCTAGGTCAGGGACATGTAAGCTGGAAACTGGGCAGGAGTTAAAATCTGGAAGCAGGATTTCTTCTAATCTGGGAAACTTCAATGTTTTCTCCTGAGTGATTAGATGAGACCTTCCCACGTTATGGAGGGCAATCTGCTCTACTTACAGATAAGTGATTACAGATGTCAACCACATCTGTCAAATGCTTTTATAGCAACACCTGGATCAGTGTTTGATTAAATAGCTGGGTATTATAGCCTAGCCAGTCTGACACATAAAATCCATCATCACAACTTCTTAATATCTACAAAACAAAAATAAATTCTCTCCTGGTATCCAAGGACCTCCGTGACCCAACTCAAATCCTCCCTCCTAATTCCTCCTTCCTTAGTCAGGAGAATTGGTTTTCAGGTTCCATCAATTTGAGAAGCCTTCTCCAGTCATTCCTTCCCTTGGGAAGAAATAGAAGGAAACTTTCCCTCCTCTGTTCTCAGAGTCATTGTAACTTTTCCATATCTGTGTTGAAGTCCTTGGGAAATTTCCTGTAGTTGAGAGCACTCGGATTGTAGGGAACATGCTTTCTTTTTCGTTCTATCCCCTATAAGAAACTTCACCACTCAAAAGAAATTTGTTAATTTTATAAAATTATCTCTCAGCCAGAAGTTTCAAATAATGGCTTCACCAATGATGTAAAATTTAATTCTCTTTATTTAAAAGAAAACCATTTTAAAGGTCTAACACATTAGTAAGTGGTTTATTCCATTTTAATAATGATATGATTTACTTTTTAAAAACCCCACAATATTTAATAAATAAGATATTTAATATTTTGAGCAATAAAGCATTTGTGTAAAATACTAGGTGAGTATATTTTTAATGACAAAATTTATTATTTCTGCTTCATTTAAATTATACATTATCTCATCAGCCATTAAAGGGAAAAAAAAAGAATAGTTATTCATTTTCAAATTCGAGGGGCAGGCTATAAAACAGCAGGAACTCAGGCAGTTCAGCAATCTATCTATCTTGAGAGGAATAAAACACTATTCCACTCTGTACTGGCTGGCACAGTTCTTCACCAACAATCCCCCATTTAGATATAAAAACAAACTGGCCTTTGTATTTTGTTTATGCTGTCACCAGAGCATTACTCTCAAAGCACTTCAGCAATACAAAAATAATGTTGCTGTCTCTTACAGGCATAACTAAAAAATATACACTGAAAGCACTGCTCAAAGAGCATGTTTATATTCTAATTGTACAATCATGGAGAGTTTAAACAAAATTTCTTATTCTGTCAAGATCTTAAAGATTTTCTGGTTTTATGCATATCTTAGTAAAACAGTGATTTGTGGAACACATTATATGCATGTAAGAAAATGATCTAAAAGTACTCACACAAGATTCCTCTTTACCATTCCCTGAGCATTTGAATTTCTAGTCTAATTGGGAAGACTTTAAACAAATGGATGCAGTAACATGTTATAGGAGATATTATATAATTAAGTACCAGATTCAGAGGAAGTAGAAAGACTAGACCAGGGTTATCTCCTCATAGGGGTGAGAATGAAGGTTAGGAAAGGTTTCATCACATGAGTGATGGAAGAAGAGTAGATATTTTCTGTTCCAGACAGAGATCTTCCCACAGAGCCGAAGAAGCCATCGGGGTTCTCTGTCCCCAGGTGTTTTGTGATTCCACTGAAAGGATTTCAATCCTGTCACACATAGTAGCAGGCAGGAGTTTATTAGAAGAGAAAGAAAAATGGACAAAGGGAAACTCTCAAAGGAGAAAAGGAGAGAGTGGGTCCTCCTCCCAGAGGAGAAGGAAAGTACATTACTTTCCCATCCTTTGATTTTATTGGAAGTCCCAGGGAAGTTTCCAGAGAGTCCCTCCCAGGGCCACCTTTCGACTTTTAACTGCCAGCAAAATTGCATAACACTTCCAAGTCCCCACAGGAAACACAGTTATGCCATAAGTATCCAAACAAAACTCCTGAGGGGTAAATTTTACTATTATTTTGACATAATAAAGATCCAAAGGCCACTCTGGGTCACGTTGGCCCAAGCTGACCAGTTCTAATGGGAACTTTTTCTTACTTGTCTTATGATTGGTGGGCTTTGCTTCTAATTACCCTGTCTTCCTGAGTCCTGGAATCTGGTTTATATAAAGGTCACAAAAGCACCCTCCTTTCAGGATGACTTGTGTTCTTGTTGGCAAAGAGGAGTCTTTCGGCCTGCATTTCTCCAAAAGATAAGAGGGTGTTTGCTGAGGACAACATATCCTGTACACTTAAGCCAGGAAAGGTCCAGACTGGCATCAGGCGAATTGCTTCTAAAAAGAAAGTATATGAGGGGTCAGCAAAGTAGGCCTTGTCTATAAAATTATCCCCTTAACCTCATATTCCAACCACTCTGTCTGTCTGCTACCATGGAGTTCTGCAGACAGGGAGTTATTACAGGAAGAGGAAGGCACATATAGAAGTGATAAGGAACAATAGTTTGGCTTATTCTCTACAAAGAAGGATAGAGTGAGGCATAATTTAGAATAGTAGAGAATGACAAGGCATTATTTTTATCTTATGAATTTCCAAATTTGATTTCTAAATCTAAAGTGCTTCATGTGCTTCCACACTATTCATATAGTCTGATTGTATTCACATAGTAGGTGGACAAATATTTATTTAATAAAGATTAAATGAATAGTATTTGCTAAATATCTATATACAAGAAACTTTACCAAGGCTTCTGAAGGACAAAAACAAGCAACAATGAAAAAATAATAAGGTAAATAAATAATTCTAAATCAAGATAGAAAATACAAGATAAAATAAAGAATTGTAAATCCAGATAGAAAATAATATACAGGTCATCTTTGCAAATTAAAAATTTCCTCCTACTCCAAAGACCAATCTGTGTCCTCAGGACAGTCTGTACCTATTATTTTAGTGCTTTGGTTTACAATGTTTTTCCTTCCCTGCCTTCTTAGATGTTTTAATTTCCATCTCCTATATATATCTAGACTTTTTCTATCCCAAAGAAAAAGAACTGAAAATGATTAAACAGGAAAAACTATCAAATACTATTTTTGGCTACTGTTGGGGTAAACACAGGTTTGCTTGGGAAGGTTTAATGTTCCTGAGGGTGAGAGAAGGACTCCATAGAATGTGATAATGAAGGAAACAGAGAAAGGAAACTGGCCACTTCTCCTGTCTCCAGTGTTTAGGTGGGGATTAAAGCAGAGTGATAACAATTACACAGTAAAAGAATGTTCTCAAAAAGCATATGAAGAAATCCATCTGTGCAGTGGGCATGCAACCTATCCTATGTACTGCACCTACTCATAGGCCCAGGTGGCCTTCATTTTCTCCTGGCCTGCTGTTGCATAAAGCACATAAAAAATAAAATGTTCAAGTTCTCTCAATTGAGCCTCCTGCCAATTCTTTCTATAAGATCAGTAACCGTTTGTTGGGGCTATTGGAGACCTGGAAGAGTCACTAAGCACTAAGAATTTTGTGTAAAAGATCTTTTTTTAATTGTCACAACTCTTAAAGTGATTAGAGTAAGCATTGAAAATCAGAGCTGGGCGCGGTGGTTCAAGCCTGTAATCCCAGCACTCAGGGAGGCTGAGACAGGAGAATCGCAAGTTCAAAGCCAGCCTCAGGAATGGCGAGGCGCTAAGCAACTCAGTGAGACCCTGTCTCTACATAAAACACAAAATAGGGCTGGGGATGTGGCTCAGTGATCGAGAGCCCCTGAGTTCAATCCCCAGTACCAAAAAAGGAAATCAAAGCTACACTCTGATTTCATCTTACACCAGTCAGATGGCAGCCATCAAGAAAAAAAACAATAATACATGCTGGAGAGGATGTGGAGAAAAAGGATCACTTTTACATTATTGGTGGAATCGTAAATTAGTATAACCACTAATTAAATCAGTATGGAGGTTCCTCAAAAGAGTAGGCATGGAACTACCACATGGAACCACTATAATACTTCTCAGTATTTATTCTAAAGAATTAAAGTCAGTGTGCTATGGCAATACGTTCATACCCATGTCTGTAGCAGCATTCACAATAGCCAAACTATGGAACAAGCATAAGTGTCTGTCAATAGATGAATGGATAAAGAAAGAAAATGTGGTATAAATACACAATGGAATTTTATTCAGACATAAAGAAAAATGAAATTATGTCATTTGCAGGTAAATGGATGGAGCTTGAGAATATTATGCTAAGAAAATTAAGCCAAATTCAGAAACTCAAGGCTCATATCTTTTCTCCTATGTGGAAGCTAGAGAGGAAAAAGGAAAAGAAAGATGGTGGGCCAGGGTATGGGGGCATCTCATGAAAATCAAAGGGAAATCAGTAGAATAGAGGAAAGGGACCATGGGGAGTGAGGAGAAGAAAGGAGAAATACTGGAGAATGATATTAGCCAAAGTGTATTGTTATAGTGTGTACATGTATGAATATGTAACAACAAATCCCACCATTATGTAGAACTACAATGCACCAATTAAAAATGTGGCAAAAAAATAAAGTAGATATTGTCTGCTCATTTTACTACTATCAACGTGTGGTTTGAAGAGTTTAAATCACATTCCCAAGAAGATTTAACAGTGACTAGAGGAGCTAAGAACTGAGTCCAGCTCTGGCCCCTGTCTCTCAAAATTCAATGCATGTGTTATTTCTTCTAGAACTATCCTCTCAGAACACTAGCCCCTAATAGCCTCTTCGTTCTCTGAATTTCTGTGATCAGGACCTCATACCTTAAATATTTTTCTAGAAATTCTTCAGGTGAATTTTACCCCCTCACAAGGGTTTTGAGAACTTTGATGGATAGAAAAAATATTTTATGTTCTTTTACATGGTTCATAAAACTCCAAAGGGTGCTAAGCATGTAGAAAGTAACTTGGAACATCTAGACATTGGTAAGTCTACATTTTCAAGGGTTTGAGCCCTTATTTCACTTCCATAATAACCTCTCTCCCATTGACGAAACATCAGAATATCATATATCAGCCATTTATTTGCAGTGATCTGGGAGGAGGAAAATGGGAGTACATTATTTTCTGACATATAGCATATTTTCAGAGACCATTTTTATATATCCCAACAGTAGCAGCTATATTACCTGGTAATTTATATTATTAGCTCTGTGAACCTATACAAGCTACCTATTTTACATGCTTTATGTGAAGGTTAGAAACAGATTTTCATGTAAATGAATGTCATAGACATTTCGGAATATGAAATATAGGTATATAATTATAATACTTAAAAGAATATTATATTTCTTATTTCCACCAAAATTTATCCTTGAGTTTGTCTGATAATTGAATCAACATCCCTGTATCAAAATGTCAGTGCCCACATGTATTTTAACTGACCTACTGGAGAAAATGGTCTGGCTCTGATTACAAAGAACATGAGTAAATTCCACAGTGGGAGTCTTACATCATAGTAGAGAACTTGGGAAATATTGAGGGGCACTTGAGTAACTACCTGTATACATTGCTAGGAACAAAGTAATAACCATCTCTGAAATGATATGATGACATGGGTTAAACAAAATCAAAAGTCACTGAGGTTGTTTTAAAAGTGAACGTGTTTTCATTTATTAAAAAGTTAAAAAGAGCAAATTGACAAACTACGTATCATATGCCTTGATGTTCGCAAAGAATTCTAAATTTGTCCGTAAAAACACTTAAATGGGTAGAAAATTATTTGCTCTGACTGTAATAAGTCATAAAATTGTAATAATAATGTGAAATAAAAATTTTTGAAGAAAATACTCTTTTCCAAACCCACTCAGTGCCTACTAGGAAGCCTCTTTTGCAAGTTGTGGCTGACACTAACTAAATCAGGGATTCCCTGGAGACAACCCTTTGCTGATGAAAACAAAATCCCAGCCCTTCCTAGCTACAAAAGGGCCTCCCTCAAATTTGAGTTAAAGTTATTGTTAGAAAACAGGCAGAACTGGTTTTCTGAAATCCTTTATCCTCTGTTGGTTGGTGGTAGGAGTAGGAGGGGTGGTGTAGAAAAATCTCTCCCCTGGGGATTGGAAGTGATTTTGAATAAGAGGTGCTGGCACTCTCTTTTTGCCTGTAGGTTACTAAGCAGCAGAATCCCAGATATTTCCAATGTTGCCAGAGTCTGAAGATGGGACAGCAGTGAGAGAGCAAAGAGCCTCAGAAAGGGAGAAGAGAGAAAAGCCCAATCTAGTTTGCTATGGGAGTGAGTGATGCACAGAAAGAAATGCTAGTTACCAATTATTTAAGTAGCCCCTGGATATTGCTAGGAAACTCTAATCTAGGGGTCAAGCCTTGTAATACCTATGGAACAAAGTGATTTTATCATTGAGGTGGTAATGGCTTACTTGGGTTAAGGGGTAATGTGGCTTCCTAAACATGAGCCCACACCAGGAAGCCTGGGGGAGATTCAGTGGCTCTGAACTTCATCTGCATCACCTTCAGAGGAAGCAATGGGCTTCAGCTGTATAAGATAAGTGTAACTAGCCAAATGGATGTGGACCTTAACTGCAGGGGTCACACACTAGTTTATCATGTAATAAAATTTGCAGCAGGAAGGAATCTCAGAGATGTGGTGAAAAAAGTGACACCTTTTTTCTGTATTACCCGTGCCCCAGCATCTGATGGGGCTACAGGAGCAGCATGTGGTGGTACACAGGACATTTGTGCTTCTGCTACATGTACAACTACTTACTTCATATGAATTGGTGTAAAGTCAGATCCCTTTTACCCCACCTTTATATAATTATAGTTTCCCGTATAATAGATCAATTTTAGATTTATACCTGAAATATTTTATCTTGTTAGTTTGAGCTAAATGTTATAACTGTATGATGTTTAAATGCTGATTCTGACCTTCAAAGTATTAGTAGCTAATAATATAAAGGCAATACATTGTTATATTTAACTATTTAACTGTTTTATTTAACTTTAATTTTACCCATGCACTCTAGAATATGAAATTAGGTTATCACTTTCTTTGTGTAAACCTGGAACTACAGCTCTGATAACAAAACTAACAAAGTACAAAAAGGAAAAAAATATAGATGTGATCATAGATGCTAAGTAATAAAATCCTAGCAAATTGAGTTTCAACATGAATTAAAATTCTCTCTTGGATAAAAGAATAGGCTGGTATTAGAAAATCTATTAATTTATATAACACTGCACTAAAGAGATATTTGATGTGGACCATGGAAAGAACAATACAATTAAGCTGACTGCAGGAACTGGGTGCAGAAGGACATGCAGCCATTAGACTCCCTCCATACAGCTGAAGTGCATGCTAGTGTCACTAGCCTGAGAAGCATCAAGTATGAACTTCGGCAGAACACTAGTCAGGTAAGTCATGAGTCTTCACAGTGTATGTCAGGGTTAGATGCAAAAAGAAACATTAAATTAGCAAATATTAAGGGAGTAATCCAAAAACTAAGACTTGCACATGTTCACAGCATATTTCCAGTGAAATACAAAGAAATATGGAAACATCACAATAATGATAACAATAAAATTATTTTTAAGCTAAGCAATAGAAAAGAGTATAATATAACCATGAGAAATGGTCAATACCATTTAAATAATATATTTGAAGAATTTATGACATGAAAGGGTTAAAAGTTCAACCTGATATAAAATGAATTAGAAAATAAATAGGATATTTAAATGTATGCATATGTGTTCTCAAAATATCTCCAAAAGTTAACAAAAGCTTACCCATGGAATGTGATTTTTTTTTCATTTTCATTATTTTATAACTTTTTCCAAATACATGTGCACATGTATTTGGAAAGAGTTCCTATGACAATAACTATTGTTTTATATTTTCTTTAATCCTTATAACAATCTTGTCATTGGTGTTTTGCCATATGAAGATCATTTTAAATGGCTTGCCCCTACTTTTACAAGTGTGAGTGGAGATTGAGAACTCACATTTAAATTTAAATTCTCTTTACTGCAATGCTGTCTCATATAAATGTATTTCTACCTCACTATTCTGAGAAAGAAGAAAAGCCACTATTTCAAGTGTTCAAGAAAATTTCTATGCAATTTAAGTGTTGTTGACAGATAGGTAATTCTGTAATCAAAATGCAAATAGCTGGATTAGAATTTCATCTCCTTTCCTTGCCAAGCTTCTGCTCAAAATGATAGCATTAGTATGACAGCAGAAAGTCATACTTTAAAAGCAGATTAAATTATCTACATATGGAAAAAATCAATCTCAAAGTAATCACTAAAGCAATGATTATATAGTAATTAATATTTATCTCTAAGGTATTATGCTAAATAATTTGTGGAAGCTTGAAAGATGCAGAAGACATTACTCTTCTCTTGCAGATTTTATAATCATATATATATATATATATATATATATATATAAAGAAAAGTAACAATAAATGTTTAAAACTAAAAATTAAGAATCTAGGACAAGGGAGGAAAATAATATGTAGTGTCTGCTATGTAGTAGAGACTGATGGGCACATCATATATAGCATCTCAGTCACCACAGAACAAATAAGTGCTGTGTCTGAGAAGTCAGAATTCTCAAAGAAGAGGAATCTGCAGTGAATTTAATAAGTCATCTAGAAAGAACTTCTTTTGAATTGAGTCATTTTATTTGCCCCTAGTCATTTTATGTCTCCCAGTAATTTTGGAGGGGAAGATAATAGTAAAACTTTTTATTACCTGCTAAATTATGGATCACCAAACTTTCCCAAAAGTGAGTCACTGAGGTGTTAAAAAATTTCCAAGATATTATTTGCTATTGGAGAAGGATACTTTTTGATTTAATGCTACTGGAACCTACTTTGAAGGATTTTACTTGTTATTAAGGTTGCTGAAAGGAAAATTTATCAGGAGTCCCAAAGAGGTTAATACAAGGCAAGAACTTGGTCATTGACCCAGCTCAGAGCCATGGTTTAAAGGTACCTCAGGAAGGGCTGCAGGTAGCAGCCTTTCCTGTCTTGACCATTGCATCATGGTGAATGTTATAAGAACAGATGGCTGATCTTCTTCTTCTAGATGTCAGATAGAATCATAAAACCCAAAATGCACATGGATCAAATTCATCCACGAGACCCTATAGTAGCAAAAAATCACCAAAAAAAAAAAGTCACCAAAAATTTGGAATGTGCTAGGGAATTAGTTTACTATGCAGCTCCATGTCCAGTGACAGAAAGCAATGGATGGACTTTTTGGTTTCTATTTGCGGCATTTGGAGCAGGAAGATTGTATTATGTGGGGTAATTATATAAGTATCTTTGGCAATGGAGGTGTGGACAGAGAGGACCTCAAGAAGGCATTGGCCTTCTTGCTAATATGGGCATGCTATGTTTAAAGCCATGTAAGAAAGTTAAATAATGAGTAAATCAATAGTGACATCATTTGAAATCCAGCTCTTTTTAATTTTTAGTGCTCAGATGAAGATTCAGAGAAGTTATATAGTTTGCCTTAGAAGTCATAGCTAGTTATTTGCAAAGCCAGTTTTGAAACCAATTCTGTTTAACAGTAATAGTCTATCCTCTACATAAGAAATTCCACAAGTCTTTAATAAATTTTCCAGGTAAAATTATGCACCAAGCAAAACTCAATAGATTGTTACTCACTAGTAGTAATTTAGAAAAAAAACAACTGCATATGTTATCATGCAATTCTGAGAGAAAATAAAGATAATATTTATTTTATGCAAAGTTCAGTCATTTTATTTTATTCTCCACTGAATGTTAGGCACTAGATTCCCTGGGCCTGCTTGGATTTCCCTTTATTTAATAAAAAATTCCTGTTTTAATGAAATAAAAAGTCATGAGATTTTCTGACATTAGTTACACTCAGAAAGGTAAAGCAACAGCCCTTAATATCTATTCTCTAATTCATTCTAACAGAAATTATGAACTTAAGTTATTAAAAATCCCAAATAATCCAATTTTGCAATAGAATACAAAAGTATAATACAATGAACAGATTCTAGTGACACTGTAATGCGGGGCTTTAACAGTTAAACCTGTGTTCCCAAAGGTGCTATGGAGATTGGTGAATATAAACAAATTACTGTTGGCTGATAAGCGCTTCCAAGTCCTGAGTAAATTATAGTATTTAGGTTAGTACACGGAATTGTTGGAAAATCATAGAAAAGTTATAAAGATACAATTTTTTAAAGTAACAAGCAAATGAGCAAAGTTCATCTTCTAAATAAGAAGAAAGGTATGACTTTGTGCTTATGATTTCTAACTCATGAAATATTAATATATATAAAAAACTTGATAGAGGCATAGGTTTTTTAATATTATCCCAATGCCCCCCATAGAACCTAGTCTACAATGGGAATCACAATGAACTGATAAAACATATTCAATAAATAGATAAATATGCCAGACATTTGTTTAGGCTCATATTTATTAGCTTTCAGAAATGTCATACTGCATATAAAGCATAAGAAGAAAAATACAAATGACACCTCAGAACAACATACATCTGGAAGAGAGAAGTGCAAAACATGTAGAGTATGAGGTAGGAAACATTCAGAAGGATGGAATCTTCTAGATAGATGCCAATATTCTTTGGTTTCCTTCCACTTTTGCTATTTAAAAGTAATCTAGCAGCCTAATTGCCTTTCGTTTGCCTATGCCCTACCTTGTTTCTCTAGCTTCTTACAGTTGTTTGTTCTTGATATTCATCTGTTTAATTTTATAGGTGTAGATATAATTTTCTTTTAATTTACTTTCTTAAGACTTCTAGCTGTAAAGATTAGGCAGTCTCTAATGTCCATCTTTCTACTTATAGTATTCAATGCAATCTCTCTTTGAATAACACCTACCTCACAGGTCCTTCCAACCATCTCAGCAGATGTCAAAAAAGGAGCAGGGTTCATATTGGAAGTATCAATAGATATACCTCTTGTCTAATGGAACGAATCCTCATGACATACATTACAGCAGACACAAAGAGGTTTTGAAGTCTTTATTTCAGTAGAAACACTGCCAGTGTGGACTACAAAGATTCAAGATAAATGATATGAAAATGACAAAACCTATCTTTGTTGCCTTTGGACATGCAAAAGTAGCCCATAAGCAAAGATATCCAGTGGCCCGTAGAAGCTGAGAGCAACCTTCAACTTAGGGTAGCATGAAAACTAGGAACTCTGTACTACAACCACAAGGAACTGAGTTCTGGCAGTCTGAAGGAGCAAGAAACTACTTCTCCCTAGAGTCTCCAGAAAAGAGCCCAGCCTGACAGCATTTTGACTTTTTCTAGTGATTCTTGTACTGGACTTCTGAAGAACTATAAGAATATAAATATTTATTGTTTTACTTAAACACTAGCTTTATTTAAGATACTACTTCTGTGGTAATTTGTTATAGCAGAAATATAAAATCAATACAATATTAAACATACTTATTTGTGTTTTGTCTGGTAATTCCAATATCTGAAATTGTTGTAAGTCCATATTTCTGTCAATTTCTGTCATGTTTTTGATGGCTTTCTTGCATCTGCTTTTTCCTTACATTTTGTAATTTTTAACTATTAAATAATTTCTTTAGAACTTTATTTCGGAAATGTTTTGACTTTAGGATTATCATGTAAAGGATGAGATTTGTGGGACCACACAGGTGGATTCTTTTTTTTTCTTTTGACTGAATTTTTTAAATTTATTTTTTAAATGCATTTCAAATCATAGTACATATATAGAGCTCAATTTTCCAACTCTGATTGCAAACAAGATAGAGTCACACCATTCATGTCTTCATACATGTACCTAGGGTAGTAATCTCAGCAAAGGCTAATTACAGCTCCAAGCTCTAGGGGCAGAGTTGTTTCCTTCTAATCAATGGCAAAGTTTTAGATAAGTTTATTTCCTGATGGATCTGTTCAGGGCAGGTTTGCTTCTTGAAGACCATGCCCTTAGACTGTTGTCCATTTGGCTCCTAACTTTCTGGTGGCCTTTCTTTTATACACTACCTGGACTGGCCCTAGGATAGATCTTATGTTCCAGTCTTGCACTTTGTTCACCTCTCAGGGTTTCTGATTTCACTTCATCTTTATTCCCTTTAAATTATTTGCTTTATTTTATTTGTTAAATTCAGTTCAGCAAATCATTTTTTAAAATTTCTTATAGTTATGTTTTTAGAGTTTTCCTTTAATCACCTGCTGAAAGGGAATCCTAAGTGTAACTTTTTAAAGCTATCCCAATTTATTTTCAAAAATTGAAGTGACTCGTTTCATTGCTTGTACAACAGAGGTTCCTTTACCTTCAGTGAAACTGTTAAGAAAGTGATAGTTTTTCCTCTTAACTTCCTAATGCATTAACAAGTACCACTCTTAATGGTTCTGCTGTTTAAGAAAAATAAAAGAAATGCAAGTGACTAATAACTATATATAAATGTTCACTGCTAGCAGTAATCAAATAATTTGAATCAAAATAAAAAAAAAACAGGAGAAATGTGTACTGTAATTAGAAGATGGCAAGCAATTATGCTAACAGACTGGTGGTAAAAGCCTGATCTTTCATTCTTTTTTCAAGAGAATCTGCCAGTTGCAATGAAACTTCTTACATTTGTGGTGTTTAAATTGCACTTCTAGGAGTCTTCCCAAAGCAAATACTTCCACAATTGTTTCTTTACATAGCTAAAATAATAAAATACATGAATAATCTTTAAAAAAATACCAGTTATTTCTTCTACATTATACTACTTCTTACAGAGAAATCTCCTACCTTAAAAACTTTAATAAATATAGTTAATACAATGAGACCTAATCTTTACCTCTTTCCTTCACTCACCTACCTATGTCCTAAAGGATATATGAATCCATTTCCCCTCTGATACTTCCAAAGCAAAATATGGAAAGCAAACGCATCTTCTCTAATAAAACTATTTATATCCTCATATTTCTCAGTTTTGAAATTTCCCTTTTGATATAGGAAAAAGCTTAAAACCATCTGCTCTCCCTTTTCTTTTATGTCTTCAACCTGTTATAAATAATGGTATATTTGTTTATTCTTCTGATAACAAGCATCCACATCTCCCTCTATTTCTACTGCCTCTCCTGGGATTCCAAGCATGGCAGGAGTAGGTAAGTCTAGTATTTCATTGTTACATTTTTTCAACAGGTTACTCCCATCAGGTTGTGGATTCTCTCACTCATCTATGATAGTACAAAATCCAGCTCAGCATTTTTATGTATAACATTAGAGACCGGGACCAGTTACCTACTTGAAAGATCACTTTTACCAACAAAGTCCACACACGTGCATCTCCTCCAGCACAATCTTCCTTATATTTTCCTCAAACGTGCATCATTCCCTCTGGCATAGTTTATGTCTCTGTCCTCTTTCGTGCTTTTGTTAGTGGTCATCATACCATGAAGAATTCCCTTTCATTCTCTCCATCCAAAGCCTTTCTTGCTCCCAATAATGCACTTAAGTCTTATCTTTCCCAGGTAGTTACATAGTTGTAGAAAACAAAATCTTGAGTCTTAGACCTAAAGTAACTGTGCCACTTACCACTTACATAACCTAATAAACTTGAGGGACCTCAGGTTTCTTATTTTAGTATAGAACTAATATAATAAAATAATAATAATTTTACTTCATAGACTTGCTGGAGGATTGAATGATAGAAAGTATATAAAGTGCTTAGCACAGTGCCTAAATTATATTAACATGAAGTAATATAAGATATTATTACTGTTGTTTTTCTTATTAATAATTTCTTGACAGGTCCACATTGTTCCAGCCCACATTGGATTCTGGATTCTTATAACAACTCAGTGATACAAAGTGCTGCACTATACAGCCTAGTGTGTTTCCTAAATGCTTTGTATGTTGGCACAGTGATTTCTTTGTGTGGCTACTAGCAGAGAGAACACAAGCCATCCATCGTGCACTTTTACTATCTTTTAAAAATTGAGAAAGGTTACACGAATTTAAGGAAATGATGTCATTGAGGGCTTATCATGGACCAGAATATTTCTGCATTCTTAACAACTAGAAATTATGTTTGAATATTCCATTACGTACAGTTTTGCCACAAATTTTGATTTCTTAAAATTACCATGTACATGTGCATAAGTAAATATCTTACCTTGGGATTGTTCTGAATTGGGCTTCGGAATTGGTCCAAAGTGGATCTCTACAAACCAATAATTATGAAATTATAGTTAGTTAACTTGACCATTAAAATGTTTCCACTTTTAGTAAAAATTTTTAATAGGCTATACAAAGGAAAAGTTGTATTTTAATTATCTAGAAGTTTTAAGTTTCTGTTTTAACAATTCCAGTATGATGTCAGCATATTCATAAATTATATTTATAAAATCAGTAAATATGTTTAAGCTAAGGGAGTCTGACCTTTGCAAAATATTTTTTCAAACTCTATTAATGGTTTATATCTAAACCATCATCTTATTCAGCATTATTTGCTTCTATTAAAAATTGATGTTTCAAATTAAACTATAATAATATCATGGCTGAACTTGTCCCATTTGATGATACAGAACACTAAGAACATAAGGTTGACCTTGTGACATGCCAAAAAATACAACTTCAAGAATTAATAATTTCCTGTTATAAGGCAATATCACATCCAAGTAGTGTTCTAAAACTATTTATTCTCACAAGATGAATAATACGTCATGCACTTTTACTATCTATTAACATGAAGTAATATATTATTACTTAATAGAAGGAATTAATAGAAGGAAGAGAACAGAATGAGAGTGTTAGATTTCAAATCTCAGTAACTTTGAAAATTTTTATTGCCATTCTTTTGTGGGGGCAGGGGATACTGGGGATTGAACTCAGGTGCACTCAATCACTGAGCCACATCCCCAGCCTTATTTTGTATTTTATTTAGAGACAAGGTCTCACTGAGTTGCTTAGTGCCTCATTTTTGCTGAGGCTGGCTTTGAACTCGTGATCCTCCTGCCTCAGCCTCCCGAGCCACTGGGATTACAGGTGTGCGCCACTGCGCCCAACTTTATTGCTATTCTTATTGAAAGACATCCTTTACTCTTGAGAAAATGTAAAATCAGATGCAGAAACCAAAACATAAACAGGCATTAAATAAATCAATAAAGATCCATTTTGGTTATAATAGAGAACAATGGAGAAGACACAGTGTACACAGAGACAATTCCATTTAGGGCTTTTGATGCTGCTATATGCACCTAATGATGTTGTTTTTGATTTCCTTTATTCTTGTACTTCTCTTTAGTGACTCATTTCAACCCAGACAGTGGTTAGAAGAAAATTGGTTTAAAATCAAATTTTGTGGAAGACAGAAATAATAATGGCTTACCCTTCTTTTAGCCCATATAGGATAATAACAAAATTAGCATCACATTTTCACTTGTTCCTAACACCTGGGGAAGAAGTACTTGTTTCATATCATCATTGAGAAAAGAGAAAAGTTCACTGAGGGACTGGGGCCAGGTTCAGTGGTCCAGCTAGAACAGAAATTTAAATTTTCTATTTTGATTGATCAGGACAAATGTCCAGTAGGACAGACACTGAAATGTGAGAGCACAATGTTGGTGTGTCTTTGGTGCTGATGTGGTATATCTCTACTTTTCTGTTTCATCTGAGGTCTTTTGTCCCACAGGTCTGGTTATGGGTTTACTTGTTCCTAGCCCTTCACCTGTCATTGTAAATATGGCTTTGGAGGATTGATAAAGTAGCTGTTTACAGCCCAAGTTTTGACTTCTCCCTTTGCTGATCACTTATATCTTAAGAGTCATGAATGTTTTTCACATCCAATTTATTTTCTTGTATTTGGATCCCATTTTTAGCTGTGTTTATGGATGAGTTAAGTCTTGTTAATGGAGGTAACCTTCCTAGTGAGCATGGATTGCTTTCTAGTATAAGGCAGGGCCTGACTCATAATGAGTCACACCATCTTCATAAAGAAAGAGACTCCCATCATCTTGACATAAAGTCCTTTAAAAAAGAAAACTGAACCCCTTGGTGTGATTAGTCATTCTGGAACCATTTCTACTCAATGAGTCCTGAACTTCTAATAAAAACAAGAAACTTGAATAGAGTGCCTTGCTATCTCCTGAACAGTCTTCTCTTTGGATTCATGTGATTTTAAGATGAAACTTGAAGTAAGGCTTGGTCATAAAACTATATTGTAGCTTCCTACAGTATTGGAAACTAGACAAACTTTTGTTTGATTTTCCAGATCTTTTGTCTCAGGTATTCCCAATCCCTACACTTCAAAACCCAATCATTCAGATGATTATCTTTTTCACAGTGCTTATTGTACTCATCCACAAACTGTGAGATATGTAGCTTCCCATGGCCATCTTGACCAACTCTGATACTTTTCTACAATTTTCTCCAAACCATGATTTTTTCTTAGTTGTACTCATTATACATAAATACTTCCCAGTGTCTTCCAATTCCTTCAGAATATGCTGTTTGTTTTACTTTGTTATCATTTGTTTGTTTGAGTAGTACGCCTTGGTATAATAAGGGCACAAAGTATCTCTTCTGTATTCCTTTATTGTTCAGCTATGTCCTCCAATGCTATAATCTTTAAGTAAGATAGGACCATGGTTTAGAATAAGAAATAAAAATAATATTACACTTTGGTGTAAAGACTTCAGGAAAAAGATAAGTAGTCCAGAGATCTTAGGAATTCAGACTAGATTCCAAGCTCAAACTCCAAACATTTACTTCAGAACTATACCTGCTCTGGGGAGATTTAGACTTTTAGGCTAAAAGATTCCCCCTAACAGGAGCAGAAACCAGAACTGGACTGCTTTGAACAGTGCTTATCTGTGAAAAGGCTTTCAAAATCTAGCCAAATGGATCCTACTGTACTTTGATCTTACCTGCACTTTGATATGCAAGCACAAAGTAGAAATAGCACTTTTTATATTTAACTTCTTCTTTTAAAAAGAGATTTAACTTTTGCTTTCACTTTTATGTAACTTTGGGGACTTTCTATATTGAATCCCAAAGTATTTCTTAACTGCTTCATAGTCAATAACAGGACAACTTCCCTTTCATGACTTGACTCTAAGAGAGCACATTTAAAAGAATGCCTTAAGTGACAGCAAATGTCTTAAAGGGTGTACTTATAATTAAGGTCCAATCCCTGGTCACTGACAATTTAGGACCTTGGAAAACCTAATAAAAAATAAGTCCCTTAAGATTTTCTATTTATTTTCTTCCTCCATATCTAATTATTCCTTACACATCCAAACGACATCAGATGGTTAGCTTTTAAATTATAAGTTTCCTTGGTATAATTCCTCTAAGTAGCAGGTGAAAAAGGGTTGAGGAAGGTTCAATCCTTACTTGTTTTAAAAGTAGTACACAAAACAAATTGTTATATAACCCCATGCTCCACACCACCCCTGGGGGTGGGGATGACAGATGAGGAATTGACAGAAGGACTTGTTGAAGGATAATTTAAATACATTTGACATATTTTACTTAAGGAACTCAGTATTTACTTTTTTTCTTTCCTAACTTTTCACTTAAAGCATTTTATGATCTCTTGTTGATATATCCAAATTGCCAGCATCACTACTTTTGAACTTTGAGTCTATTATTTAGCAAAAAGAGGGCTATTTTAACATAAACATTGGAATAACAGGATAGGTAATCTGATAACTGAGATGGCTTGTAGGTAACTAATAGGAGGGTAACATATACAGTATGAATACACTGTGCAAATAAAATGATTCACACCCTAGGCAGGACAGAACAGGATGACATAAGATTTTATCATGCTACTCAAAAAGTGCATGATTTAAAATTTAGACAATATTTATTTATGGAATTTGTCATTTAATATTTTGGGGTCACAGCTGACAGAGAGTAACTAAAACCATGGAAAGTGAACAGCAGATAAGGGGAACCACTGTATGTGTAATATCAGCTTCTTCCCTGACTTTGAGTCCAAAGAGAAGTTTATTAACATGAAGACAAAGATTTTATTTATTTAGAAAACTTTCAAGACAGAATTGACAGAAATTGGTCAATTCTGTATTCTAATACTTTTGTATATAAAAGTGGAAAATATGGAATTAACTATACTCTGAGAGTCCTTTGTGGTGGACTAGATATACGGATGTGCTACTGCTGGAGATTTGGAAATACAATCTGGAGGAAGAAGGAAAGTGACTTTTTTAATATACTTTTTTAGTTATAGATGGACACAATGTCTTTATTTATTTATTTTATTGCTTTGTATGTGGTGCCAAGGATGGAACCCAGGGCCTCACGCATGCGAGACAAGCACTCTACCGCTGAGCTACAATCCCAGCCCCAGGAAAGTGACTTTTTGGTAAAGGTTCAGTGACATATGGCAGAGAAGTCAAGAAGGGAAGTTGAAAAAATATACCTGAAGTCAAGACAAAGATCTAGGCTAGACTTAAGGTTTGGGTGCCACCTCTTCACAGAGGTGTGAGAGTTAGTGGCAGAATTATGGAACATACATGGGAGGAATCTAGGACTGGGAGAGGTGGGAACAAAATGATAGGCAAAAACAGAAATAGCAGTGTAACAGTGTGATCAGAGAATGGATATGACAAGATAAAATAGGGTCACTGAAGCCAAAAACAAAAATCATTTTTAAAGTTATTAGAGCATTATAGTTATACATAGTGATTATTAGGTCCATTTTGACAGAATCATACCATGTAAGGTTGATTTCAATCCCCTATTTCAGAGAGTTCCAGGAAGATGATAGCTGTGCAGAAATCACTGCAGCTGGCAATGTAAAAGTAACTTGTGACCTTGTAAAGTCAGTCTCTCCAAAGAGTAAATGGAGGGAGAGTTAAAGATGTGGAAATAGTGTGAGGTTTATTTCTTACTTATACCTATTATTTAGGAGAAGTCAAGGAAGAAAAGAAGAATGGAAAAAGAATCATTTTGTTTCCTGTTTAATTTTAATAATGGAAACTCATTGAATATTTTCAAAGTTGAGAAAGTATCCAGGGAGAAAGGAGCAGTTTAAAATATAAAATTATGATTTGACTAACTGACCTCACAGGATTGCACAGAAGATTCATAAATCCAAAAGTCACATTTCAAGAGTGGGTACAAATAAAATCCTGTCCTCATTCTCTCTTAAAAACAAAACCAAACAAAAACACTTTGAGGTATAACTTGCCCACTATTAATCTTGTCTATTTTAAGTGTATAATTCAATGAATTTTATTATATTTATAGAGGATTTACTAATATCTTATGTGTCTAGTAAACAAAATAAGTATAAGAATTTTGGACTTCTCTGTCTTGGAGGGTTGTAAGAACTTTATACTAAATTATAAGTCCCAAATGCACATTGGCTGTAGAACAAATGAATATAATTTAAGGCTTATATTTAATAAAAGAGAATAAAAATTTAGAACAGAGGATTAATAGAAAAATACATGGTATTGACCATAGTAACATTACAACAGATCATGTGGAATGAGGCAAATGTTGTAAATAGTTGCTTTTGTCATGTTTACAATAGATAATTAATAAACCACACTGTATGAATCAAATAACTATTGTTTCATAACATTAAGAATCTACATCTACAGTTGACTTATGAGGTAACTGTGCAGTAACATACAACTTACAGTACATTTTTACCACATATCGATCTCTCTATAGTTTGTTTTTGTTTGTTTGCTTATTTGTTATTGTCAATGCTGCCTAGAGCAATTTTTTACCATTTCAAGAAACCATTGTTTCAGTTCTTTGTATGCACTGTAGATCTTGAGCTGTAATACATATACATATAACGAAATTTATCCTGTAATTCTATTTTCAATTTTTTTAAATTTGTGGATTTATATATTTGCACACTCCAGTTTCTGAATGCTTATTTTCAGATTTAAAGCATGTTCATGCTTTACTTGTGATTAGGAAAAATAATTTTCAAATGTAAGCAGAACAAAATAAAGATGAACCACAGGCTATTCACAATATATCCATATATGTTACCTCACCATCAAGATATCAGACCAGGTACATGAGAGAGAGAGAGAGAGAGATTTATTTCATACCCAAAAACATGATGGAGGAAAGAATTATTGAGCTAAAGCCAAACTACTCAAAATTCTAGGCTTCTAGATAATTATACCTCATATTTTAAATTTTCTCAAAATCGAGATATACAGAAGAAAATGTAGAAACAAGCATGGTGTTAAAAAATATTTAATTGCACTATTGAATCTAAGTTGGTTTTTTTTTAAATAAAGTATCTAAAGTTATTTTAAAAATTTCTCCACCATACAATGCATTTAAGAAATAACTACTTTCTTATTAACTATGAGAAATACTTCTTTAGATTTTGCTCTAATTTCTCTAAGATTTTAGTAAAATTTGATTTAATAAAAAATCTAGAGAAGGGTAAAAGACTAAAAGAAGGAAACTAAAGACATAATTTAAATGTTCTCATCATAATGAAAAAGTTCAACAACTAAATTATATATTGAAATAAGAGTTAAATGTGTGCTTTCTGTAGATATTCATGAAATTAGATTGGATGTGAAGGAGTGGAAAACTTTCTCAAAGTACAGACATTATCACAGTGGGTTTGTTAAATTTTCAGAAAGGTTGACAATCACTATTAGTTTGTATTTTTCCTCTCTGTTGGAGAGGACTATCACCATCTCAAATGCATTTTCTATAATCATTCCACTATACATTGTCCTGTGAGATTGCAAATTTCCCTTTTGTGAAACTACAGAACTACTGACAGATCCATTACTTTCCATCAATAAAACATTTGAGAATGAATTCTAGTCTTTGGAATTCTCCTCAAACACTTTAATCATTAATGCCGTCCTTCCAGTGCCATTCCAACCACAGAAAACCCATTCTGCTTGGGAACTTTCCAAGGAATGTTTTCAGAGGCAAAGCTCTTTCCAGCACCAGTCCTCACATATAAATACTAATTCTTCAAAAAATTCTCCAGTGTCCAATTTGTTTTGACTTCATCTCTCTTCCCTGATCAACACAGCCTACCTACATCAGTCATGTTATTATCTTACCTTGCAATTTCCTTGCTCACACTTTTATGTTTTTGTTCATAAGAGTCTTCCCATCTTCTGCAAACCAGTCTCAACTACTGATGTTCATGCTAGTCCATGTCTCTTTTTTGAGATCCAGAGACATAAACCACCAGACTACTGGTCATTTTTACTTGGATGATCCATAGAGATATCACATTTAACCAGCCTTAAATTAAACTCATTATAATTTCCTTTCCCTCTCCCCCAAATTTCTCCTTATTATGTATCCTCTCATTATTTTCTTCTTGTTTCCCAAGAGAAACCTGAGCACCTCCTCATTGCTCTCTCATTCTCACTTCATACTTGAAACAACCAAGTTCTATTGATTTTTCAAATTAATTCAAACGTCTCAAATCACCCATGTTTATTTCCATTTAAACATAGTTGATTCTTCCACAGCAATCATGTTTCTTCTGTAAAAGCCTATTTCTTATAATATTTCCCAGTTCAAATCTGTTATCTTCTTGTAGGCAGAGTGACCTTTTAGAAATGTTATCCCCTAGCCGGCACAGTGGCACAAGCCTGTAATCCCAGCATTTAGGAGAATTGCAAATTCAAAGCCAGCCTCAGCAAAGGCGAGGCGCTAAGCAACTCAGGGAGACCCTGTCTCTACATAAAACACAAAATAGGGCTGGGGATGTGGCTCAGTGGTCGAGGTGCCCCTGAGTTCATCTCCAGTACCAAAAAAAAAAAAAAAAAAATGTTATCCTTGTTGCTTCTCTTTCCTTTTTAAAATCTTAATGGTTCCCTGTCTTTCATTCATTCACTGAACTCTTATTTACAGAATCTACATTATGATGGGCACTGGGCTGAATGCTGGGGCTATAGTGACTACAAGATATATTATCCAGTAAGATATTGTTTATTTCCTGAAGTAAAACATTAGTTCTTCAGTTAATCCAGAATCCAGATTTATGCCATCAGAACTCTTTGGTCATTGCCTTTTTTGAATGTTAGTGAGATGACTTAGAATTTTTCATCTTATAAGGGGTATCCATATCTCTTTTCCTGTTGTGTTTCTTCTTCCCCTCTCAATCCTTTCCAGACTGAGCCTGGACCTCTTTTCTCTAAGTTTCATATTGAATATTTGAATGCTTCAGCTTGGTTGCATTCTCCAATAAAGCCTCAAGAAGTTGCTCCTAATTATATTTCCACCAGGACCTCTCCCTCCCCTACAAACATAGTTTTGGGTTGGATCTGCTTTATCCTGGTTTGATCTCTGAAATGTTGATTTTTCTTACAAAGGGGTATGAATTCATTTCTCATTTTGCAAATATTTGTCAAATTATGCTGATAATGCTCTTGTGCTCTAAACTATGTTCCCATTGACTTAATAATAATTTTAATAATTTGTTTTTTGCAGTGCTGGATTTTATACCCAGGGTCCTGCATATGCTAGGTTTGTACTCTAATACTGAACTATACCCCCAGACCTAATCAAAATGTATTTATATCATCAATTCTTTTTTTATTTCAAAATATAAAGCTTTGTTTTTAATTTTAATTCTACTCATTTCCTTTACAGTATATACCACTATTGCTTGGTCTTTTCTTTTCAAACCCTTCTTTTTCTTTGATTTTTATGGTATAGCACTGTATTGGGCATACTGTTAGCTGCCTTCTCTTTCATTGGCTTCTGGTTTTCTCAAGATTCAATAAAATCAGTATTCATTACCCAAAATTCTGACCATGATTCCCTTATCTTTTTTTCTGAACATAATTGTGTCTTTTCAAATAATTTCAAAGTGTTCATGATCATTTCAAGCTCTTGCGCTCTTTCTCTCTCTCTCTCTTTCTCTCTCTCTCTTTCCCTCTCCCTATTTCTATCTTCAGTTCCAGAATACTGATGCTCAGTTCCTAAATTTCCCAATGCAGCTGAAGTCTGAAGTCTTGCTACTGTATCAGTCCTCTCCACGGCTTCCTTCTTTTTCCATGGACTATATTTCCGTTAATGTTAAATGAGAAAATATGTGTAATTTGCATTTTGTGATGGCACACTGTAAGACTCAGAATGCATTAGTCCCTTCTTCCTCACTTACCCAAGCTTGAAACATTAGTGCATTTTACTCCCACTTCTTCTTGGAAAGTAACTATATATAAGGTGGACACTTTAATGGAGTAAAGGTCCTTTTTAGTCTCACTTCCCCACCCTAATGAAGTCCTTCATTCTATTGCTTAGACAATCACAACTTTCTTATTAGTTTCCTTTTCCACTTTATCCTGCATACTGATTCCAAATAAATATTCCTATATCACAGGTTTGATCATCTTAGTGGCCTGTTCAGATACATTCAATGGCTTCCCACCATCAGTTAAATATTAATTTTGCGCTTGTCTAGGTAAAGAATGAAACCCATCCCTTTTGGTGAGTCTGAATATTCAACTAAGATTTTCAGATTAGTACTTAATTGAAAATATGGCAAAAATCCTACAGGAATAGGGAAAGAAAAGTTCAAACACATAGCACTTGAATAAGTATAACATACATTAAGTATAACATACATTTCTTCTATTTTACTTTTTCCTTAGTGTGAATTATAGGATAGATTTTAGTTATTTATTTTCTGGCTATAAATTCCTCACATTGCATTTAAGATTCCTACTCTAAGCATCTGACTAGTGGAATGCATCTATCATATAGTGAACAAAATACAGTGTATTATTAGAGACAAGTGAGTGTGATTGCTTCAATCAAAGAAAATAGATATTCTCATTGCTTTTTACTGATATCATATACATAAAAAATAAAATTATCTTTAAAACATAATTGAAGACAGTTTAGGAACAATTTGATTTGGAATCACAAATGTTTCACAAGTCTATATAGCATCTGCCTTATATTATTTTGCAGATACTACACCTAGGCAGTGCTATAGGCAGCCTATAGACTGCAGTGGCCCATCCTGCCTGTAAATTCTGCCACTCAGGTACACACAAAAGCAGCAGGATAAATGTTTCTCACTTATTAATGTTTTCATTCACTAATCCTGATTGAGAATTCAGCTGTCTAAACTAGAACACATCCATCATAAGTATGTAGCTATCCATATCTAGCAGATTATTTGCAAGAACATTATAAAAGAAGTAAATAACACTACAGATTTATTTTATTTTAGTTGAAAATTAAGCATCTCAGAATATTATTTTAAAATCAAGGTGATTTTTCACACTGTTTAAGAAAAGATTGCAAGTTGACACCCTGATGTAAAGAAGAATATTTTGATTTTTGCGTCTTGAGAGATGGTTTTAATCCAGATTCTAGTATGTTCTGACAGTTATTCTGAGTAATTCAATAAGCTTTCACGGGCCTCAATTAAAAAAAAAACTACAGTACAATGAGATTAATTTCTGATGTGATTTCCTATTAGAATAGCATAGGTATCTAAGTTTCATGACATTCTATTGGATTCTTTCCAGGTTTTCCTTAGAACTGGTTTCTCTACTACATGACTATTTTATCAACAAATGAAAATGCACTCGGGTTTCTAATGTAATAAGCAAAGCAAGACTCAACTCCTGGGATTGGAAAACAATTCATTAACATCTAAACCCTAATAAGGAAGTTTCCACACCATTAGTTTCATAATGCACCTGCCCCTGACTATTTAACTGTCACTAGTAAAATTTAAGTGCTTCATATTTCGTATTTATTATTTCACATATAGTATGTGGTTTAGATTATCCAATATAGCAGACATAATAGAAAAAGCACTTATCAAGCCAGACCAGTCTCAGTTTCCTGTACAATGTATAAATATTTCCTCTTTTATATACACATTTTAGTAATGTTTGCAATTATATTTTATTAACTATATGTTATCTTTTAAGTTTTTGGTACTCCTTGTGGTGCATCTAGACTCTAAAATTCCAAACTGAACCTGATATGCAAATTAGTGTAAGCTATATACACAACCTTTAAAATATTTTTTCATGGCTTCAGTCCTCAAGGCACTGAAAAAAATATGTACATATGCATACATTGTTAATAAAATCTAATGTCTGTATTAATACAAAATTTTAGAGAAGGAATTTTCTTGATTCACTTTTATATTTTCTGAGTGGAAATTTCATTCTTCTACAATTCATTTTATTTCCAGTCCCAAATAATAGCACACCTAAATTGGCTTTTTAGAAAAGACTCAAAAAGATTTTAATTATTTCCTCTGAAAATGTTCTAAACGAAACACTGGGCCTGCGGGCTATTCTTTTCCAGAAGACTGACTGGGTGAATCTTCCCCTTCAGAATCACCTGGGTTATGACTGCCAATCTATACTTTAATAGACCCTGTTTTCAGGTAATAGTTTAAGTTTCTATTAATCCTTCAAAGTACTAAGGCAATGTGACTACTTCAGAAGGAAGAATTTGATAATATTTATTGAACTGCAAAGTTTGGTATAACTTGGGCTGCAGGTTTCCATCAAACTTGATAGGGTTGTAGTTTTGGCTTCACTCTCTGTCAAAGATGCACTGTAACAGTGAAGAACAACCTTGAAGAACCCTGTGCTTACTTCTCTGCAGTATAGTCCAGATGCCTTTCTCCCCACAATGTGTAGTTTTCTTAATAATGTGAAAGTGATATTTATACACAACTAGTTAAGATAGCGGGCTAAGGATTAAAGCCTTTCTAGAGGTGTAGTCCTACAAACATTATAATTTATTGCTACCTTCAAAATATCTAAGTGGTACAGAACCAGAACCAGAATGAAAGCTATAAGATACTTGCCTCAGGTTCAGAATTTAAGGGGACACCAAAAAAAAAAAATTAGTAACAAAAATAAATAATATTTTAATGTGATATTCTAAAACATTAAACTTAATGAAAAACATCTATGATGAACACAATATAAAATCTTAAATACAGTTTTTAATTATCAAGTTCAACAAGGCCTCACACTTCTCTGTTGTTTCTTCTTCCATTGGTTAATTGAAGATTATTGCAGGTCAATTCATATATGTCAGTATAAATATTATAAAACACCAAATCAATAATTTAATCATTTTAGCTCCTGTATGTATTACATTTTTGCTGTTGGCCTTGGCAAATATGAGAAGTGCTTTATATTCTATTATATTCTCTTTCCACAGAGATAGGCTACGGTAAATCTAACTTGGTAGTTAGTAATGATACATTGCAACTAGAGGACACCAACACACGCCCAGATTTTTGTTGGTCCCACCAAAAAAGGGAGGAGTGGTTCACATTCACAGTCAGAGCACACATAGACCACCAGGGCTTGAAGTCACAGACACATACAGCCCTGTGGCAACTCAATAAGCAACATTTCAGTCAATGAGGGACCACATATACTACAGTAGTCCCCTAATTACAGTGGAGCTAAAAGATTCTTATCACCAAATGACACTGTGGCTATCATAACATCACAGGCCAACACATCACAGTGTTTGTGGTGATGTTGATATAATCCTATATAAATAGAGAACATACAGTTATGTACATTTCATAATACTTGATAATGATAGCAAACGGCTATATTACTGGTTTATCTATTTACTACATTAAACGTTTTATCATTACTTTAGAGTATATGCCTTCCATTTATATTTAAAAGATGTTTACTGAAAAACTGAATGCTGTTATGCCAGAAGTCTCATATATTTGTTTGTTACTGCATCTCTTGATGACCACTTGGAGTGACTGACCTATACCATCTGGATTTGTGCAAGTATACTGTTTGCACTATGATGCATTTCTCAAAGTGTACAGCTAAGCAGTGAATGATTTGTTTATATGAGCATATGAAGTAGCATATAAATAACAGATTTTATGTTTCATAAAATTTAAATAAACAGTACTTGATTGAACATAAGCATACAATTTCTAGTTATTTGAAACTTGAGAAAATGCAGACAATGGGTGTTGTATAGACATTTTTTACTAAAACTCCTCTTTTCATCCTTGTCTACATTTCTCTTTTTGCATTCCAACTAAGGAGGAGTTCTTTGAGCTGACCTAATGAAAACATTCCTGCAAAAACGAGAGGCCAACCTGCGTGCAGTTGCAATTCAGCCAGAAAGACTGCTAATTCTTGGCTTCAGACTTTGCTTTAAAGGAATTATTCAGGCCTTTCTGTGGCATGGAACACGGTGATCAGCCAGCCACTGTTTAGAGATGAAAATAACCTTTCTTTGTTATATCCCCCCCAAAAGTAGCATTCCTCCAATTTCATACAAGATCCTTACTTGTGCCCAATTAACAAAAGAACAGAGTTGGGGGAGGTAGGGAGGGATAATCAGACATGCCCTAGTCATTGTGTATAAAGGATATGATTGCCTAATTAGTGTACGTTTAGAAGGGATTTGCAAGAGCAGTATGAGCAAGTAATTTAACAAAACTACAGATACCACTTTGAAATTACTAGGGTATGGCCCCAGAACTCCAGATCAGGAGGGAGAGGAGCTGACATGGCCGATACTGACTGTACAACATTGCCATTGACTTCTGAGTAGAAGTTCCCTAGTCCAAAGAAAGGTAATACTAATACCAGATCACAGAGTTGTGGTAAAAATTAAGGAACATAACAACTATAAATAATTTGTAAGTCATGGGACTCAGTGATAGAGCACTTGCTTAGCATGCATGAGGCCCTGGGTTCCATCCTCAGCACCACAAAACAAACAAAAATCAAAAAATTAAATTATGAACTGTTACATAGATGTTGTAAAGGAATTTAAAGGATAACAAAACACATTGAGAATATGAAGCAAGATTATAAAATCAATCCCCATTGTTTGAGAAGACATTTAATTTAAAATTATTTTCATCAGACTAGAGAAGCGTAAGTTGCTAAATATGAGCCACCAAATCATTTCTTATGCCAAGACTGTGCTTCTTAGGAACACAAATTAAGAGAATGATGAAATATTAATTCTCTCTATAACTTACTACATTAGGAAAGTCAATCAATTAAGAAAAAATGCTTTAAAGTTATTTTTACCTATAGAAATATAAGTAAGTAAATAAGAAAAGTAGAAAGATAATTATCTCAGTTGGTAACTTTCCAAGTAGTATTTAATTAACATATAAAGAATGGATGGTAGAAATAATTCTATTAGTAAGGAATAATTGAAAAGTAAATATTTTATATTATAGTATTATTTAACCCTTAGTAATTTCTAGACTAAGTAAATATTATATAACATAAGTTGGAAATTTCCAAATACTCTCATTGATCATATTAAAATAGATCATTCCTTTATAAAACACAGATGTATTTTGTATAAAAAAAGAATTTTGAAGAAAGTGTATAAAATACTTAATTTTTTTATCTTGATAAATTTATCTTTCCTCTTTGCTCTACAAACTCTCTCTGAGCAAAGATACCACAGTGTAGATGTTTACTACAATTAATGTGATTCTTCAATCAGTTCCTTCCTGACTCCTCTTTTTCAAAACCTGTCACCAATATTCACATTGTAGCTCAGGTCAAGCCCTACAGCAAGATCTAGTCATTCTTGATTCCTTTATTTATCATACTCCTCATAGTTATCCATTACCAAGTCTTATAAACAATATCCTCAGATGACCTAATACATAAATATATGTGTGCATAAAACATTTTATATGAACTAATATAAAACACTGCAGCTAGTCACTATACATACATATTCTTTGCAAGACGCACACCTATTTCCCAGCCTCGGTGGGAGAGTAGAAACATAACTTCAATAATAAGCAACAATTAGCAAACACAGATGGCTCAATCATATTGATCAGCCTCTCCCCAATAATGTCCAGTACTTTTCCATTAGTTCAGCTCAGTGTTTAAAAATCCTCCTGTCTTTCATTTCACTGAGTTCAGTCTTTCCTTGACGTAATAGTCTTCAATAAAGCCTTTCTTGCTTGTTTAATTTGACTAGAGCAAGTGCTCTTTGACACTTCCAACTCATTGTTTCCAGAAAAGCCCTTTAATAGATATTGTTCACCAAATAATCATACTTCTCCTCACACTCTCCATTGAAGAAGCATATTTTTTACTTTTAATTTTGAATTTTGTCATGTGACTTACTACTGGTAATGGAAAGTAACCACATGATCAGTTGCAAATGAATCATCTCTGAGCAAAGACTTAAAAGTACTTGTATGATTTGGTCTGACCCAGGCTATATCTGCCCGCAACTCCTGCTCCTAACTTCTCTCCACCTCACCTCTTGCTATTAAAAACAAACAAACAAAAAAAAAAAGCATTTTCAGTCCCTAGAGAAAATCTGAGTCTCCAGGTCCAGACTTGGAAGCCTGAAAAAGAACTATTCCCAGACTACTGAGGACTACTGAGGACCACTGAGTGGGAAATACAATCATGCATTTTATTTTTTTATTTTTTTTATTTTTTTTTGGTACTGGGGATTGAACTCGGGGGTACTCGACCACTGAGCCACATCCCCAGCCCTATTTTGTGTTTTATGTAGAGACAGGGTCTCACTGAGTTGCTTAGCACCTCGCCATTGCTGAGGCTGGCTTTGAACTCGTGATTCTCCTGTCTCAGCCTCCCTAAGTGCTGGGATTACAGGCTTGAGCCACCACGCCCGGCTCAATCATGCATTTTATAATGATGTTTTGGTCAATGATGGGCCAAAACATGACACGGGTCCCATAAAATTTTAATAGAGCTGAAGAATTCCTATTACCTAGTGATGTTGTAGCCATGTAATATTAGCACAATGCATTATTCACATGTTTATGATGATGCTAGTGTAAATGAACCTACTACTTTACCCGTTTTGTAAGAGTATAGTACATACAATGTGCAGTGCATAATATTTGATAGTGGTAATAAATGACTATGTACTACCTAAACTGTTACTTTTTATTGTTATTTTACGATGTACCACTTCTACTTATAAAACATAATGTAAACTGTAAAATAGCCTTAGGCATGTCCTTAAGGAGGTGTTCCAGAAGAAGGCATTGTTACCATAAGAGATGCAACTCCATGAGTGTTATTGCCCCTAAAGACCTGCCAGCAAGTCAAGATGTGCAGGTGGAAGAAATGAGTGACAGTGATGAGCCTGACCCTGTTTAGATCTAGGCTAATGTGCATGATTGTGACTTAGTTTTTTAAACAATGTTAAAAGGTCAAACATTTTAATGGGAAAAAATCAGTACAACAAAGATATAAAGAAAGAAAATATTTTTGTCCCTGGGTATTGTGTATTTTAAAAGTATTATTACTAATAGAAACAAAAAGTTTAAAAACTCAAGTGTTTATAAAATTTTTTAAAAAGGAGAGTAAGCTAAGGTTAATTTGTTCATGAATGAGAATTTTTTATGTTAATGTAGTTCAAGTGTACAGTGTTTATAAAGTCTACTACAGTGCATGGTAGTGTCTGAGACCTTCACATTCACTCACCATTCACTCACTACACACAGACCGACTACTATTCCTGCAAATTCTATACTTGGCAAGTGCCATATAGGCATACCATATTTTTTATCCTTTATGCCACATTTTTACTGTACCTTTTCCATGTTTAGATACATAAATTTTCCGTGTTCATGTACATAAACATTAATATGTTACAATTGCCTGCAGTGCTCAGTACAGTAACCTTCTATACAAGTTGCAGCCTCAGAGCCATGAGTATGCAGTAGGCTGTACCATCTAGGTCTGTTTAAGTATACCCTATTATGTTTGTACAACAAAAAATAGTCTTATGATGCATTTCTCAGAACATATCTCATTGTTAGATTATGCATGACTAAGTATTCCTGCATGCCACTGATTCTGAGGTTGTGAGGATACTACAACATATTCTTAGAAAATGGATGAGCTTTTCAATGAGTTATCCATACACATTATACACCTTTGAAGCCCCACTTTATTTTCATCTTTTTATTCTGTGGCACACTGAATAAAGACCCAGATATTTACTATGACCTACATACCCTCCATGATCCATCCCCTACCCATCTCTTTAATCTAAACTTGCTTCTATTTACTTTTCTTCTCTGTGCACTGGCTTCTTCTATTGTCCTAATATGCTGGTGCTATGTTCCTTTGCTCCACAGAAAATTTACTCTTAATATCTTTTTTCCATCTCAGAACATTCTTAGCTGCACAACTGTCTCACTCCCTCCTCATTTACTTAAAGAATTCCAATCAATCCTTCAGTTCTCCACTAAAATGCCTCCATCATACAAGTTGTTCCTGAATTTCACACAGGGTATGATTTCTTTCTGAGGTAGATTTATAAACTTCTTCTCTTTCCCTTCAGAGCCCTCCTTTTGCTTTTTAATTGTTTATTATTATTATTATTATTATTATTATTATTATTATTATTATTATATAAATTTCTGTCTTAGTCTATAGAATATAAGCCACAGAAGACAGGAATCAAGTATCATTTTACTCAGCATTTTATCTGAACACAGAATAACACAAAACAGGGTCTTAGTTTTTATGTTTCAGCTCCTATTTCACAGGTTCATCCCTTTCTATTCTGTCCAGTATAGCACTTACCCTTATACTTTGTATAAGTAGGCTTACTTTTTTTCTTTATTTTGAACTCATGCTTAGTTTTATTGATTATACATATTTCTTGTCTCAAAAAAAAATTTTTTTTTGGTACTGGAGATTGAACTCAGGGACACTCAAATATTGAGCCACATCCCCAGCCCTATTTTGGGTTTTATGCAGAGACAGGGTCTCACCGAGTTGCTTAGTGCCTCACCGTTGCTGAGGCTGGCTTTGAACTCGCAATTCTCCTGTCTCAGCCTCCCTGAGTGCTGGGATTACAGGCTTGCGCCACCACGCCCGGCTACTTGTCTCAAATTTTGCAGATATTTTTTCTAAATAGACTTGATTTGGACAAGTTCAGATAATTTCTCTGAATTTTCAAGGTTATTTAAAATTTTACTCTGTAGTTTAAGGTGATGGTATTCACTGTGTGTCCCACAAAGTCCTTGTTCTTTCACCTTGATTCTACCTGAGACATTAAAGAATATACCGTAGAAGTCCATCATGACGAATGTATTCCAGAAAATGTCAAAGGTTTTCCCTAAATCTCTTCTGTGGTAACTTCAGACAATTCCTTCTTCCTTGGAAATTATAAATGGTTAACTTAGAAGTGACCATGTTTTATATTTATGAAAGTAAAATTCATGATATATGAATTAAAATGCCTACTCTTTGATTATTTTGAACTCATCCATCCAAGAAATAAAGATCAAAATATGTTCTAATGTCACATGGGTAAAACTAAATTGAAGACAAGTAACCAAAACTAACTGAATCATATATTTTAAAAATATTTCACAAAACTCCACAGGAAAAAAATAAATGCAAATTAATGGAAGTACTCTAGTGACTATTAGAAGAACAAATCTTTATTATAATTCCTGAGTCTAGTATGCATTAAAAAGATAACATCCACTATTTTATGAGAAAATTGTTATATAAATAAAAATCAGTGTTACTACACTAACTTCTGGAGCCTATTTTTCTAAAGGTGAATAGAGATGAAATGTTTAGATATATCTGTTGACTGTTCCAGAGAAAATGTATTATCAGTATTTTCTAAATTTTATTTCACTTGGAGACATTAATGAGTGTCCTTGCAAAAGGGTTACCTGCCAAATAGATTTATGAAATGGTACATGGATTATAACTTTCCTTAAACAACCTAGGTGTCCTTCAGTGGATGAATGGATAAAGAAAATGTGGTATATATACACAATGGAATATCACACAGCCATAAAGAATAATGAAATAATGGCATTTGCTGGTAAATGGATAGGATTGGAGAATATTATGCTAAGTGAAATAAGCCAATCTCCAAAAACAAAGGCTGAATGTCCTCTCTGATATATGGATACTAACCTAAAACAAGGTAGGGTAGGGAGAGGAAGAATAGAAATCCATTGGATTAGACAAAAGGGAACAAAGGGAAGGGAAGAGGAAGGGGACAGGAAGGACAGTAGAATCAATTGTACATAACTTTCCCAGCTTTGTATTTGAATACATAACCAGGGTAATTCCACATCATATACAACCACAAGAATGGGATCCTAAATAGAATAAATTATACTATATGTATGTATAATTGGCCAAAATATATTCTACTGTCATGTATAACTATAAAGAACAAATAAATAAATATTTTGAAAAGAAAAAAAAGATTATAATGCACACCTAATTTGACTAATCTAGATCATTTTCTAAACTAATTTGACAGAGGGTTATAGATTAGATATAGTTTGAGTGTGTCCCCTAGGGGCAATGAATGATCACCATTCAAACTTGGATGAGATGGAATCTCATTAAAGTTTTAATTTGCATTTCCCTGAAAGCTAGAGATACTGAATATTTTTTTCAGGTTTATCGACCACTTGTATTTCTTATTTTGACAAATGTCTATTCAGATCTTTTCCCCATTTATTAATTGAATGATTGGGTTTTTATTGGGAAAGTTTTGGAGTTCTTTATATATTTTGGATATTTATGAGACACAGGGTCAAGAAAGAAGTGATAAAAATTCTGAAAGCTTGGATTTCAGATATAGCAATCAGTATAAAGTAAATGATATATTTTATGTTCAGCTTAAAAATAAAACATGTTTACTATTCTCTCAACCAAAAAACCAAAAACCAAAAACTAAACCCAACCCAGTACCAAAGAGGTACTTTGGCACCCAGATTTAATGTTGAAATACTTAAAAGAATCATAGAACTTGGAAAAAATTGCTTCCAGATCTGAGGCATACTGTGTATGAGTGGGTGAGAGATAGAGAAAATCAGATTCATCTTGAGTTGGTAACTGTCAAAACTGGGTCATGTATGCATAGGGATTCATTACAATCTTCTCTCTGGTTTTGTATGTTTTAGAAATTTTTCATAATATGAATAGAACAACACACACACAATTTTTATGGTCTATGGGCATGCAAAATCTTATAATGTGAAGTGTTGATAAGTGTTTTAAAATCTATAGAAAACAATTTTTAAGCAGGTCAAAAGGTCTACATTGCAGTAGGAAATCTAAATGACCTTTGATAATTATATTTTGATTTTACTTAAAAAATGTTGCCTTTTGGTATGTTTTGTTTTATTTTGTTTTGTTTTTGTTTGTTTGGTTTTGGTATTGGAGATTGAAACCCAGAGCACTTAACCACTGAGCCATATCTCCAGCTTTTTTCATGTTTTATTTAGAGATATGGTCTCGCTAAGCTGCTTAAGTTCTTGCAAAGTTGCAAGTTGCTGAGCGTGGCTTTGAACTCAGATCCTCCTGCCTCAGCCTCCCAAGCCTCTAGGATTACAGATGTGCACCACTCTGCCTAGCTAATGTGTAACCTGTATTTCCTAAGCTTAAACCCCCTTTTCTTGATAGTTGCTCAAAAAATAATAGCAGAATCTGAAGTAAAAACAGATTTGTCTTAAAATCCCCTAAAAAATCCTCAGAATATGCATCCATACACAAAAAATCATTGTTTTGAACTTGAACTGTTCTGAGCATATAAATATAAATTAACTATTGTGTAAAATATTCATAGTACCAGAGGCTTCAAAATGTAAATGATGAGAAATATTAAATTACTGATGTGATTACAGAGTGGCACTGTATAAAAATAGGGCATCAATAATTAGAAACATGCTAGATAATCACTGTCTACAATGTAGAAAAAAGTTTTTCCCCTAGGCATCAAATTAAGGTGCATAGTTTAGATACTTTGTGTATGAAAATGAATAACACACATCTGGTCAAATAAAGAGAAGACAGGGGAAACAGATTTGCATTTGTTATTTTAATTAATCCTTGGCAATTCCAAGGGCTTCTTTTATTATATAATGGTATTTCCAGTTACCCATATATAAGATAAACATATACACTACAAGTAATAACCTAATATTTCTCTTATTTTCAAACCATCAGAACCTAAATTTACCTACAGTACTTTGTATTTAGCATGCAAAAATAGATACTTGATTTTTTAAAAATAAAGACCAACTCAAGATAAATGGTTTTCCTTCTTCTGAATAATAAGAATTTAAATTCTTATGTAATCTGACTTCTTAAAGAACGAGCAAAACATACCTTCATGATAATGACAGCAAGGAGTTTATAGTTGTGTGATAAAAAAAATTTGTGAGAGGCTACTACTGGCTGGGCATTATAGCCTAAGGGCAGCTAAAATAAAAAAATCACAAGATAACTACTTCAAGTTCATTATTCTACTGGTGAGAATTGTTCAAATTAATGGTGACAATATCTTTGAGTCTTAACAGTAATTACTATCATAAGATAAACCTTATGTTCATACCTGAGTTGGACAATGTTGTAAAAAGTATACCTGGATTCTGGAAGGAAGTGACAGGAAAGTGTGAGAGAATCTTTACCCCAATGTAAGGGACTATGTTTACTTCCCCTCCCAAATTCAGATGTTGGAACCCCAACCCCCAATGTCATGGCACTAGGATGTGGGTCCTTTGGAGGTTATTAGATTCAGATAAGATCATGTGAAATAATAATTAGTGTTCTTATCCCAGAGCTTGCTCTCTCTCCCTCTACTATATGAGAACACTGCACATGCACACACACACACACACACACACACACACACAGGCACACACACACATAAACAAAATAAAGCTAAGATATCTTATAAATATTTTTTTTTTTGGTACTGGAGATTGAACTCAGGGGCACATGACCACTGAGTCATATCTCCAGCCCTATTTTTGTGTTTTATGTAGAGACAGGGTCTCACTGAGTTGCTTAGTGCCTCACCGTTGCTGAGGCTGGCTTTGAACTCGCGATTCTCCTGTCTCAGTTATAAATATTAATTCAAACATTCAACAATGAATTATTGGCTATTCGCTATGTGCCAGTAACCTTATGTCTAGGAAATCAGCCATAAATGAGGCAAGCAAAACCATCATTTTAAAAAAGTTATATTCTCTAAAGGGGAGAGAACTAAAAACAAGTAAATAAACATGATAGTTTCAGGAATTTATAAATACTATTAAAATATAAAACAAGCAAAAAACAAGGCAGAGGCATACTTGCAGGACTGTTTTGGATTGGATGATGGGACACAGCCTCTGGGAAGAAGTGACAGTTGACCAAAGAAGAGGAGCAAACACTGGAGATGTGGTAGGAAACAGGGAGCTTCTGCAGCAGAAGCCTAACACTCAGCTTTGAAACTCCATGCGGTGCAGGAGCACTAACCCATGTCCCTTCTTGTCGCAGTCCTCTATTCATTTCTTAGCTGCCTTTGCTTGTCATGGTCTCTGACACTAACTTCATGTCAGTTTTTAATATCTACAATTCTTTCAACACACTGGCCTCTATGTTCCTTGATGTCCTCCTACAGTGATCCTGTCCTCAACACCACTGCAGTTCCTCTCATCCCACCAATAAGGACATCAATCCACACCCTTGATCTCCAGCACTGCACTCTCCATCATCACCTTTCTTCCCAAATCCCTTTTTCCTGGTCCCCAGATTCCAATAATTTTCCTATCCCACCAGGACCTGTGATTCGTGGATTCTATCACCTGTTTACTATCCCTTGCCCCAACTCATGTCCTTACTGCTTTCTCTATGCTGCATACATTTCATGATATATTGCTAAAATCACTACATTATATAAAACTCAACAAAACACACTCTAGAATCATACTGAATGGTTTCACCTTACCTCCATGAACAGTCCCTGGAAAAGCTCCATCAAACCATGCCATCATCTTCTGTTCTCCTAGACTACTATTTAAGTCTTACATTTCTCCTCTTTAGCTGCAAGTATCTCCTTAATCTATCTTCGCTCTTATAGCACCACCCAGGTGCTATAATTCCACAAGATCAAAATTTACCATCAACGAAAAAAATGTGGAAAAAATAAAGCATGATCACTCTTTTCCAAACAATTGCTCAGTAAGCAAAAACAAAACAAAACAGTTTATACTTGCACATAAAATTCCATTGTTTTCACCTACTTGTATCAATTTAGTAAATTGCCCCTATTTTCTTTTATTGTCAATTTTTTCAACACTTGTTGATCATTGTCATTAACATATAAACTTGTTGTTACTTGTCTTTTCTCAGATAGGTTTCTTTGCAAGAATGAATAAATAAATAAATAAATAAATATTTTTTTCTGGATGAATAAATAAATGAATAAGAACAAGCAAATTATTTTTTTAAACTACAGATTTTAATAAAGTGCAGTTGTATTAAAATATTAGAACATATTTTTAAACCAAAGATAATATTAAAATATCACTAGTAAAAACAGAAATAGAGTTCCTTTTAAAAGACTAGATAACTGAAAAAGACCTACAATTAATATGACAATTAAAGCATATTCATGCAAAAAAAGAAAAGGTGGATTAAAAAAAAACTATAAGCATATTGATAATGTGGGGAAAATTTGCAATGTAAGTAATAGAAAAAGAGAAAGTAGCATTAAAATACAAATAACTGTTGCAAATCATTGCTCAAAAGATAAAGTTTGGCAATACACATGATTAAGAAATTCAAAATAAGATGTAGCCAGTAATATATGAAAAATCTCTAACTTTGTCAAAAATATAAACAATATAAATCAAAATAAAAATAAGATACCCTTATTGCTTATAACACATATTTAGTATATTTAAATTTAAACATCATAAGTGCAGATACTAACTTATCATACATTTGTGCATGTGCATATAGTGAATCAAGGCAGACAATGAATACTTTCATATTGATGGGATATCAACTGATAACACTGTAAAGTTAATTTGACAATATGAACCAGCAGTTTTCTTTAAGGTGATTTTTATGTAGCAAAAATTAGAAATTATATATTCTTCCAACATTGGGTAGTTATTTGAATTTTAATATATCCTTATATTAGAATTTTATACACCAAATAAAATTTTATACACATTTGGTATTGCTCCAGGCACACAGTTAAGTCTACAAAGCAGGTTATAAAGCAGTGTGATATATATGGTCTCAATTCTCTAAGAGATGTACAGGTAATTATAATTTTCTTCATTTTTTTCTTCTTTTCTTATAGCTGGAAATCCAGAAACTCAAAGCAACAATACTGAAGATGCAGATAATACGTAGGGAGAAGGTAAGGAGGGAGGAAGAAAAGGTTTTCCTCTCTCCACCCCTTTTAGTAGGAATTGGTCAGAATCACTAGAGCCTTAAAGTATTCACACGGTTAAGGGACTTGGAACTGGAAACTTATTGTGGGATTTCAACAAATATCATTCTATTCTTACCACTACCATATTTGGAGATATTTATTAAAACCACCAAGAGCAATAACATATAATTCAGTGATGAAGACATTCTAAACTCTACCCTCCAAGCATGTAGCTGCAGCAGTCACAGAATAGTTCTAAACTTCAGTTTTAATTTTTAAATAAATATTGAATGAGATAACCTCTTTAGTATATTCATGACTCATTTGTTTTGTTTAGTAATATAGAAGAAAATAAGGGGAAACACATTTTGGTTTTGTAAGTCAGATGTAAATGCCCCCAAAAGTTCTAGAGTTTAAAATGATGGTTGAAATATTTTCTTTACCGTTTGTGATACCATTTTAAAATGTTAAATAACAATCGTTAAAATTATTGGAAAGTCTCAGGAATGAAGATTATAATTACCAAATTTAATGTGTCCTAGAATTGTCTCATTTAGAATTAAATGAAATAATCACCACTTCAACCCTGCAAGTAGCAAACGTTCATCATTAGTGCTGGAACAGAGGGGAGAATGTGAGATAAGCCTAGTCCCACACACACAACATAGCTATTTTTCAAAATCACACAAGGATAAAGCTTATACCTCTTAAAATATTTTAAGGTCTTTACATATTTCAGCATTTAAGACAGAGTTCACAGAAACTATAAGGAAAAACCTTGAAAGGTAGAAAGGTATAGTCTCTTGATACTCCACACAATCAAGAGATTATTATTCAAAGGACAATGAAAGTGCTACACACGTTGTAATTCTAAAACAGTGAATTTAGGACAAGCTAAATTGCACCAAAGCATGGGCTAATAAACATCAAACAACACAGTCATTGTGAGCTGAGGCTCATCTATTATTAACATGTGACCATACTAGACAAAAAAGACTTTGTTCTTGGGTTAGTGCAGTTATCCAGGAGAACTATATAGTCTAAATTTATTTTGTTTAATTGTTCATTTAAAAAAGGAAACTAAATATTTTCCAAATATAAAATTAAAAAATAAAAAATGTCAAATAAGATGAGAAATTATACTCATAAAAATAAATAGTAATTATAAAAATTAAATTTTAGAGTCACAAACTATGTACATCAAAAAATTCTACAGATGTGCTGTCAATTATGATTTTATGTGATTTAAAGAGGTCTTTGGAGAACATGCAATCTCATTTGACCAGTGTAACCACACTGAACAGACAGACAGTACTGCTGCTTTATGGAGAAAAAGCTGTGGCTCCACAGGCTTTCCTTTATCACAGTACTAGTGAAGTTGTGAGTCTAGAACCACCTCCTATATTGATCTTTTCACTGAACTACAGTGTTTCTGTTCACAATCCTTCTTCATGAAAATGCCATCAATTGAAAACCAAGGAGACCTTTTTGCAATTGATCTAGGTTTCCTCTTATGATGTCAAGTCATCCAACACACTGTGAATTTCCCATGCTGTAGAACCTCCTCTTATTTCTTTCTTTGACTCTTTCCCAATATAAAATTTCAAAATGCTCAAAGGCTTTTCAGGCTGACAGAAACAACCCAAACTAAAATGTAAGATATTAGACCATGGAAATTATTATGATTTGGATATGAAGTGTCCCCCTAAAGCTCCTATGTTAATGCAAAAGGTAAAATGATTAGATTGTGAGAGTTGTAACCTAATCAGTCCATCCTAGTTTGAATGAACTAACTGGGTAATAATTCTAGGCAGGTGGGGCATAGCTGGAGAAAGTGGGTCACTGGGCTCATATCCTGAAAGAGCTCACCTTCCCTTTTGTACCTTCTCCTCTTTTTCTGAGCTTCCTGACTACAAGGAAGCAACACTTCCTCCATGATGTTCTGCTGCATCTTGGGCCCAGAGCAATGGACTCTGCCTCCCATGGACTGAACCTCTAAAATCCTGAGCCAAAATAAACCTTTCCTGTTCTAAGTAGTACTTATCAGGTATTTTAGTCATAGCCAAGAAATTTGTGTTAGTCAACTTTCTGTTGCCTAACACAGAAATTTTGGTCTGTTTTGTTTTTGTTAAATTTTTTTCCCTACAATGGCTTACAATGGCCATTTTATTCAAGACTGTGTGAAATAGTGTCTAGCACAGAGGCAATCATAAATTTCATTAAATTTTTATTAAAATATAAAACTTCCTTTAGCTTCATTTCACTTCAAAGCTGATAACCTCTCATGACATATCCCTTTATTTGGTATAGTCAAATATCTTGAAACTTTAGCTAAGCTTCAAATTAACCCTCTTCTGACACAATTCCCAGATAATCAATAACCTAACTTTCAAAATGTAATGGCCTTCGTTTAGTCTTCAACTTACTAGAACTTATTTAAAGAGTGAACACCCTATAAGTGTCCATCTCCTTGCCCCTATTACTATTTTATTCTATGTTTATTTTTGCCTCTGTTTTGTTTCTCTATTTTTGACTTCTTTTTTCTTTCTCCTTTCCTTACTTGAACTGATAATGAAATTCGAGTTATGGCCTTGGCCTCCTCCCCTCACACTGCTAGTTTCCTCTGGCTATACCCTTTACACCATGACGTAAATTACCATATCTTTGCCATTAATACCCAACTATGTCTCTATTCTTCATCTTCTGACTGAGCAAAGCAATTGCATATTTTTTTTCTTGAAAAACCCAGAAAACTTTGAACTAATATCTTCAAAATAAGCATGTTTTGTTTTTGTCTTTTTTAGAATTCTTTCCCCAAAGTTTCTTTTCTCACTTCCATTCCCTCTCTGGCATTTTTCTCCTTTTCTGATTCTTAGACATGGCCAATATTTTCTATTTTTTTTTAAAAAAGGCAATTAAAAGAGAAAGAAAATTTCTAAATATCACCAGTACCAAATCTACCACTTACTTCCATCTGTATCCATTACCTCTTTTCTGCTGTATATATGTGAGCTAGTTCTTCTTAGAGTCCATCCTTCCTTATATCGTGGAACCCCTCCATATTTTTGTATTTATTCAGACACAATACTCCAGAATATATCCCTCTTCTCTCTCCTGTCTCATTGATTTTTTTCCTTTGTCCTGGGTGATCTTATCATCACACAAACTGGATTCTTAAAATACTTTCATCTTCCAAATGACAACCAACCTCACTTGATACCACTTCCCCATTCAACTACTGTTCCCTTTTTATATCGTACAGCAGAACCCACAAGAGCTGTGAATACTATTTCTACTTCCTCTTCTCAAATTCTCTGGAACCCAGATCACCTAGGCTTATATTGTTTTTTTTAAATACCTTTATTTTATTTATTTATTTTTATGTGGTGCTGAGGATCAAACCCAGTGCCTTACGCATGTGAGACAAGTGCTGTACCACTGAGCTACAATCCCAGCCCCGAGGCTTACATTCTTAGTACTCTGCGCAATGGGTCTTTGGAAGATCCCAGTGACCTCTACATCACAAAATTACTGGTTGATGCATAGTTCCTATTTTTTATAAACTAATAGGAACACATGAAGGATCACTCCTTCCTTCTTGAGACAGTTTCAAGACTTCCTGAACTACCTATGCAAAATAGTAAGATTCCAGTCTCCAGCCTTTTTCCTTCCTGAGCTTCCCCAGCCCCCTTACCCAGCCTTTTAGAGTTCTCCAAAGCACCTATTACCAGGTGGCATATGACATGTTAACTTTTTATGGAATGTAAGTTCCATGAGAGCAAGAATTTTAAACTTGTACAGTCTCTGGCCCATATTCAGCATGTACAAACTATTATTCATACCATTCATACTAATGATCCTATTTGTACTATTATATCGGTTGTTTAACAAATTATACATACTCTTCATTCTTAGACCACGTGACAAACAAATGAATATTTATATCTAAATTTTCTTTACCTTTAAATCTATTTTTGCCATTATTGCAAAGCATAAGTTAAATTATACATTAATAAATCTGCAATAGTTGGTAACATACTAAGAAGAAAAATATCTTAAATAACTTAAAGTTTAGAAAAATTAATATTTTGGTGAATTTTTATTGAATATTTGTATTAACTAATTCACATGCCTTCCTTTGGTATTTAAACATATAGTACTTAGGAGCACTTTCATAACCTTCTTGGTCATATATGCCTGGATTCAAATTACAGTTCTGCCATGCTTTGACTTTGGTCATGTGAATTACCCTATCAGATTTCATTTTTATTATCAATGCAAATGGAACGATCATAAAAAAGAACCGATTACCAGTATAGTTCAGAGGATTAAATGAGCTAATGTGTAAAATTACTACCATTATGAAGATATTCATGCATTTTCTTCATGAGCTCAGTGTTCATTCAAGAAATAAAAAAGTATTGAACTGAATCTATAATCTGTCTCCTGGTCACCCAAAGGAAAGCATTATTTCCCTTATTTGGAAGATATATTAAATAGTACTAACATACCTTACAGTATTTGAAAACATATGTAGGACTAGGCATAAGCAATAATTTTTTATTGTTAAAAAAAATTGGAGTTGTTACAGTTTAAACTGAAAAGTAAACAATAGAGATATAGGCTGTCTCCTGTGCATTTATTTTGCTATAATACATTGTCTACCATATGAAATTGATGACTGTTAATTTATGGTGATTTTTTACTCTAACTCTTTAAGAAGCACTGTTCTATAGAAGGATTATATAACACAATCCCTGAACCATTCTTACAAAATGGAATAGAATTCCAGAGGGATAATGAAGTATAATGCTTTTTAGTTAGAACTAATGATCAGGAAAATATTAGGTTCATTTCTACAACAATTGAAAGAATCAAACTGAAATAATCTACCAATGTCAAAGAAGGCTGAGGGATAAGATGAGGTGAAATAATCTGTGTGGAGTTTTAAAGACTTTTTCAGGCCTAACATATTTCAATTTTAATTGGCAGAAAAATATTGACTGAAAATATATACTGCACCTATGACTTTACTTATTGTAAAAGCATTTTCTCTTCTACTAAATTGTCTCTGCAGCTTGATTTCTTTGGCTTTCTTCCAGTTTTTAAAGGATGGCAATCTCCACTGAGGTTTTCCATAGATAATTGATTAAATCATAAAGGACATCTAATACAAAAGCTTTAGGAACAAACATGTTACTAACATTTGTGATTAAATGAGGATAAAAGCCAAAATTCCACTTAAATGTTTTCTTCATTTTACACCATGTTTTCAAAATCTGGAGTAAAATAACTGCAATATCTATAAAAGATTACAGCAATTTTTAGGAACAGTAACTATTCCAGCATGAAAATAAATATCTTAAGAAAATGTAATATAATATGCAAGCAACAACCAGTCCTTGGAAAACTATTTCAGAACATTTTGGGGACAGTGTTGTTGAATTAACAGGTTTTAAATATTCCACCAGATTAGCTGAGAGAACTTGGCAACATACTATGCCAAGATGAGAAACTGACCACCTCAGTTTCCTCATGTAGAGAATGAGAAAGTACTTGCCTCATTGATTGGTTGCAGAGATTAACAATAATTTGTGTTCCTCATGTACACATTGGAGTTACCTTTCACCCTTTCTTCTCCTTTACATTGCATGCATGCTTCCTTTTCAATGACTCAGTTAACTCTGAATCTGGCCTCTGCTCACATATTCATTTTATAACCTACCTATTACTTTCCTCTCCAGCAGGTTTTCTTGTGTCTAGTCAGCTCCTCAAAACATACTATGTACCCCTGCTAGTCACTGTGCCCAAAGCACCAACTGATGCATTGATTGTCTTCTTCAGATATCTGCACTCTCTTTCAATGCCTGCAGGAAAATATATAAACTCCTAAACTTTTTATTTTATGCTCCTCATTGTCTGGGTCTCTCTGGCTACAAAATTTCTAATATTCTGATTTTATGAACTTTCCATTACACTGAACTTTGAGTACTTATACTTAGAAAGAAGTCATGCAAATTCAAGCCTCCTTTGCCCAAACAGTTCTTTCTGTTGCCTCTAGTGTACTTGTTCTTCCTTATATCACACCTTCTTATTATGGAAACCTTCATAATAGATCAGTCAAGTCCATTGACATTAAATATGACTCATTTTTCCACACATCTCTGCAATGTCACTGATGCCATTGTTTTATAATAACCTGATTAGAGCCTTACTTCCTTTATCTTCTGCAGTCCATCTCCAAATAGCAGCTAAAGTGATATTTTTAAAAGTACAAGTCATATCAGGTCCCTGCACTGTTTAAAATCCTCTAGTGGGCAGCCATACTTAGAAGAAAACACAAAAGCATCATGCATCACTCTGCCCCAGGCCAACCTACCTCACCACTTGGGTTCTAGAATTCATCACTCTGCCTTGGCTCTCTGCATTGTTGGCAAACTCTACAGTTATCCTTTCTTGTCTAAAATTCTTACCCCATGTCTTTACACAGCTGTCTTCCCTGAGAGCTTTTTTTCCTGATCACCTTTCCTAAATCAGTTGCTAACACACACACACACACACACACACTCATGTTCGCACAATCACCTCTATACGTTTTCCTGCTTTGCGATCTTCAAATTTATTATTACCTGAATTTATTCATTAAGTTCCATCACTCAGAACTTCTCAAGTGGAATGTAAGCCCCATGAAGTATAAATGCTTCTTTCTAAGTCTAAATCACTGATCAGTATATGGGAAATTCTCCACAAGCATTTGTCCATTTAGTAAATTAATCATTCTGTTCAAAAACATCTGTTTCCTGATTAGACCATAACTTCCTCAAGAATAGTGTTTTCTGAATGTTTTTAAATCCTTTACAGGCTTAAACTTGGTAAATGATCAAATATATTTGGTTTTTTTAAATCTAATAGAGACAAAGTATAATGATTGCTAAGAATTAAATGCAAATAGAATGTAAATGAAACAGAAAATACAAAATAAAAATATTTTCCACCCATTTTATAAAATAGTTCTTATTTAATGTACCATGAAAATCTGTTCCATTTTATGGCAAGGCCATCTGAACTATTATCTTGTATAAAATTTCAGCTCTATTAAAATCAGAACTACCAGGGTTTGTGAATATGAATTGAGCTGAACTCATTAACTCAGGTCCCACAAGCTATAAGAGGACTTTTGTCAAGTGTGTATTTCTAAACCACAACAGTGTTTGTCTACCTTCTTCCTTACTGTCATCAGACAGATTTTTCTTTGTGATAATTCAGATGAAGAAGCACAAATCAGTAGACACCAACATTCTTAAAACTTCAGAGGGAATCAAAATGTTTTCAAACCTCACTCCAAATTATTTTTAAAACCTAACAACAAAATTTTTGCTGAGTTATTTCTTTTTCTCTCCCCCCATTCAACTATAGTGAAAAGATCTAAAAAAAGCCAGTAACAGCAGTGAGTGAGTGAAATACTTGGGACATAGCTGTCCTTTGATGAATATTTTTAAATGAATAAGTAAAACAATTTTGAAAGTGCTTCAGTAAAGAGCCTCACAAAATTCCTGGCCCTGGATTATTATTATAATATGTACAAAATTTAACTGGCTTGAAAAGTGATAGAAATAAAGAGTATGATAATTATTTAATTTATAAAAGATGTAGCAAGTAAGACAAAAAGAAACACAAATTTTTCACCTGGACCCCAAATGACAGAGACAGAAAGGGTTTCTGTACTGGCCTATGCTATCCAATTTTCTCAATAATGTGAAATATATTGATACATAACAGTGAGTCATATAGTTAGTTCGTTAGTGAATAATAAATAAGTTTTTTAATAAATATTTAAATTGCCAATGGTATTTAAAGCAGTACTTTAATATTTTAAAATGCTTGACAATATCATTTGGTAATAGCAAGAGTGGCCAATATTTTCTTTTAAAAAAAAATAAAGCTGGGTGTGGTGGTGCATGCCTGTAATCCCAGCCCTTTGGGAGGCTGAGACAGGAGAATTGTGAGTTCAAAGCCAGCCTCAGCAATGGCGATGCACTAAGCAACTCAGTGAGGCCCTATCTCGAAATAAACAAACCAACAAAAAAATAGGGCTGGGGATGTGGCTCAGCAGTCGAGTGCCCCTGAATTCAATCCTCGGTACCCCCGTCCCCCACAAAAGAAGTATTTTTGTCAATACCTGCATCTTGTTTGAAAACTACTAACAATAAGGGGATTAAGAGCACCTGTAATATTTATGTGAGTAATAATAATTGGAAAACCAAATATGTTTGTTTGTTGTTAAGTTAAAGTAACTTTACACATTTTATGATCTGTATTCAGTCTCATAAATAGAACTATCCAGGGAAAAAAATGAGAAACTAGCTTCAGTTTGGAAAACATTTGCCAGAAGAAAATAAATAAATAAATAAAATTGTAATGTATTTCCAAATAGAGAAATATTTAAATAAATTTCGTGCAATTCAATATAGTTATTTTGTAGTTGATAAACATAGTGATTATAAAGATTATATGGCAGTATAGATCATGTTAACTATTAAGTGAATGAGGCAGGTTATAAATTATTACATCCTATTTACAAATGTTCAAAGAAACATTTGTTTAGGAAACAAAAGGCCAGAAATAAATGCATACAATGATAATCATGGCTGTGATATGAAGAAGATATTCCCCCAAAATGTTCTTGGAAACAGTGATTTTATATTTCAAATACATAACATGCATATGTGCTACACCTCCATGCAAAAATCTTGAATCCAATATGCCCTCTCCTGATGTGCCTATGAATCTATCTTTAGCTATTTTTCCCTTGTTCATTCTTAAAAACTGTGATACCCAGGGATTCTTTGTTTTTCTCCACCCATTCATCCAGTATGGCTTAACAACCATCTTTTATTCCTTTGACTCCCAAATCTTTCTCTCCTAACTACTAACTATTGCTGCTAGTTTTTTAAATTTGACTCCCACATCTTTTTCTCCCAACTATTAACTATTGCTAGCCTATGTATTCTTAACAGCAACTGAATGTTCTAGAGGTTACCTGGAAAGCCTTTGTATAATCCTTTGTACAAAAATGTTGACAGGAATTCCTTTAATCACTTCTGGCATCCTGTAAGTTTTGATGTTAGTATGACTGTTTCCCAGGCTGGAAAACTGAGTAAAAAATTCACTTGTTTCTACTTTGTCCCATCATAAATGTCTAGTCACCAAATAGAAGCTATTTCATTCCATATGTCTGCTGAATTTGATGCTTCTTTTCCATCCTCACTCAATTTATGCATTTATCTCTGGTGTTTTATTCTGTTTTTTATTTCAAGCATCCATTCTAAATACTTAGCTTATATTACCTCAATTTTTATACCAATCTTTTGTACTAGCATTATTTTATAATATTATATTATTATACACAGCATATATAACATATAAATTATACTATGCTATAATATATTATAGTATATGTATTATATATTATACTATACTATAATATAGTGTATATATGTACATATATATATTATAAATAAAAAAGTAATTTGGTAACATAGTGACTAAGTGGCAAAACTGGTAACCTTTAACCACTGCAACCATCTCTCTACCTCTATGTCACTCTGTACCATTATTATGTTTTAAAAATTGTTTTGACCTCCACTGCCTATGTGATTACATTCAAATTCATGAGCATCTCAAAGAAAGCCCTTGAAAATCTAGAGCAAGTCTAAGTTTTCGTATATACTGTCACTCCCTATCCTAAACGTATTCCTTCAAACTGAGCAAAACTTAAGATGTTCTGGATTCTTTCTCAGCCCCATTGCTTTGTGCATGACTCAGCTGCCTAGAAAACTGTCCCAATCACTCTCTTTAGAAACCCTTCACAAGGTGTTAAGCAACTCAGTAAGACCCTAATAAAATAAAAAATAGGGGATGTGGCTCAGTAGTCAAATGCCTCTGAGTTCAATCTCCAGTTCCCCCGCCCCATCCTGCCCCACCAAAAAAGAAATCCTTTACAAGGCTGAAAGATTTCTTCCTCAATGAAACTTCCCCTCCTTCTGCCAGAATCCCGAAGAATAACTTGTTCTGCCCTTCACATTCCTGTAACAAGAGATTCATCTATCAAACATATTGCCCACTCTAAGATAACAGAATGTAATTATTGGTTAATCTATTTTGCATACAAAATGTGGATTTTCTCTAGAGCAGGGTCTTGATATCATCATTGTATCATTTTTCTCATCTAAGATTAGTTGTGTATCCTCCTCGTGCTAATGCTTAACTTAGTGCTCAGCAAATTGTAGACATTCAGTAAGTCATGGATGAAAAAAATTATCAGAGCATCTTCTTTCAAGTCAGTCTCCAAGCTCAAGAAGGCTAATAAGAAAACTAATAGCAAAGCCTGAAAGATCCCTAGGGATTGAAGGCATAAGAGACATTAGAGAGGCTCAATTATAGAAATGAGAAGGGAGTTGAAAAGCAGCAGAGACAAACTTGACCCACTTGAAAGTTTTGTCATTTCTGTAATATTAAGTAATCAAATGCAAGCTAATTTGGACAGAATCCTTTGCAACAAAACAAAAGATTTTCTTCTTTCCTTCTTTGTGTAGTTCTTGGTTTAGCTATTGAGCAATGGAGCTACTATGGTGAAATACCACCCTACCAAATCCTTTTAGTTTTAGCCCATTTAAGCTATTGTAAAACTCGACTTGGCAGTCACCTTGCTGCACAGTGAAAGAGCAGGATAAATGAAACTTTTCTAAGTTCTTTTTATCATCAAATAGTAGGAGAACATTATTGGCGCCTTTCAGTTGTGGCTCAGTTACAAGAGTTATATTTTAAACATTTTAGGCCAAATTCCCACTGTAATGTGATATTATTGGGCCAGTTTGTCTGATTTAAGAGAAAGCTCTATTAATAAATAGAAGTGGTTTTGTTTCATTTCTTCAAAGTTTATGTAAAACTGTTGGAATGTTTAAAAATTTTAAGCTTTATCCCTACAGTACATAGAGGAAAAAAAGAAAGTTGCCTGTCAAAAATTAATTTAAAGCAAAATTAGAATTTCAAATGAATTTAATAAGTAATGATAAGACATTCTGGATTTATTTATGGAATTTTCAGAACTTTTCCATTAAATTTCAGTTCATCTAAAAATAGTTATGTGTAAATATCCATCACAAAAGACAAGCAAAAATGGAATTAACACTTGTAATCAAGGAAAATAAATCTAAAGTAAAATGAAATAGTCTACTTCTCTGAGATTTGGCCCTTACAAGTTATAATCGTGAATTTATTTCACTTCTTAATGCCATATTTCTCACCTATAAAATAAAATATTTAATGCACAGGTTACTTCAAACCTCATGTTGATATTTATAATATCTGGTGCAAATATTTGATCATTATATGTTGTTGAAAATGATATTAAATACATTTAAATGATGCAGTTTTATGCCAGAGAGAACTCCTCAGTACACTTGTAATTAAAGCTAAAAAATCAGATTATTTTGAATCAATTCTTTTATTTCAGTCCATCATCCTTATGTCTATTTGCAGAAAAACAAGATGACTTTATAAAGATAGGAAGAAGAAAAGATTATAAAAATAAGAGAAACTTGCTCACCATGGGTTTTCTTAGAATCACAATCTAAAAATGAAGAGATATGGATTATGATTTACTTCTGAGATTAATTGAAGTCCAAAAATCAAAATTATTAAAGCTAATTCAATGCAAAGTAAACAAATACATGAAGGATATATCCAAATTAATTAAAAATAGTTCTGCCTGCCCTTTTATTGCAGAAATTTATTGTTGTTTTAGTTTGAAATGTCAACTGTCTGGATTTATATGATTTTTTATGTAAAAGTATTTAGTTGAGATTTAACTCAGCTTCAATATGTATTAAAAATAAATTTTACATACACTGTGTCACGGACTAACTGCAAAAAGGAAATTATTTTATCCTAAAGAGTGAACTTGGTAGTAGGAAAGACTGGTACGTAAATGGAACAAAGAGGTAAATTCACTTGTGAGCTGTAAAATAGAGACACAGAGAGATATCCAGAAAGCTGCACTTGGCCCATCCCAGATGTTGCACATGTGGCAGCCCAGTTTCTTTAGAAAGAATATAAATCAGCCTAGTGAAGCAAGTTATAAAGAAATTCCAGGTAGTAAGAAATGACCTTGTGTGTAGGAGGGGTTAGGGAGAAGCTCTCAGAGTTACTGAGTGTTACAGATGAAATTAAAGAAGTAGGCAGAGGCTGGGTCCTAAAGTGTCTTTCATTTCATGTTAATGTGCTTGACATTTGCCTAGTGAGCCCTGTAGAGACATTGACATATTTTATGTTAGAAAGGTCCACATTATGGCTTGCAATTAATCATTTTGGCTGATGTTTGAAGAGAAAATTTAAGAAAATATTATAAGTATGAAGAGTACTAAAAACGTTATTGCAATTTCCAGATGAAAGATTATGGAAACCTCAACTAGGATAAAAAGTAAAATGATAAGGAAGATAAGCACAGACTCAAAAAAATATTCAGGGTAAGTTCACATTATGTAATGACTGACACAAATTTACTTCTATGACAATCCAAAATGTTAAAATAGAAGGATACAATTTGAGCTCAAATGTAATTATGATTTTTTTTTTTTTGGTACCAGGGATTGAACTCACGGGCACTCAACCACTTAGACACATCCTCAGCCCTATTTTGTACTTTATTTAGAGATGGGGGTCTCACTGAGTTGCCTTAGTGCCTCGCCCTTGGCTTTGAACTTGCGATCTTCCTGTCTCAGCCTCTGGAGCTGCTGGAATTACAGGCATGTGCCATCATGCCTGATATAATTATGATATTTTTAATAAATATTTCATTTTAACTACAATATATTTATTATAAGCTTTTTTTACAAGGTTGGGTTAGCCACCCTTTTTTTAGTCTTAAATTTTTATGGAAGATTTTTCAAATTTACTTATCTGTATGAAGTTTAGAATATATTATTTTACCTATTTCACAAAGGTTTTTATTCAGATTTTTTAGAGAAATTCATTAACTATATTGATCAACATAGAAAGCAAGGTTTCCATACACCAAACTTTCTACCCAAGAACATAATATGGCATGACTTTCTGTGTCTGTGTCTTCCTTCCTAATACTCAGGGGTGTCATATATTTTCATCATATGGGTTTTGGTCCTTTATTAACAAGTTTATTTCACTAACACACAATAAGGATGGGGGAGGGAAGAATAAAAGTTCATTGGATTAGACAAAGGGGAATGAAGGGAAGAGAGGAGGGATGGGAATAGGAAAGGCAGTAGAATAAATCAGACATAACTTTCCTGTGTTCATGGTGTTACATTTCCAGTGTAACACCACATCATGTACACCCACAAGAATGGGAAGTTATACTCCATGCTGTATGTCAAAATACACTCTACTGTCATGTTTATCTAAAAAGAACAAATAAAAATTAGATAAAAACAAGTTTATTTCAAGGTAGTGCCTCCTTTGTGTTACTACAAATGATATCTGCTTATCCATCATCTTTCTTTTAAAAATATTTTTACAGTAGGATTTCAAACATATGGAAAAATACAGAGAATTATAAATTGCATACTTTGTATTAAGTACCAACCTTAATACTTTGTATTAAGTTTCAATCTCTGTCAAATTATAATGTTTGACCATACTTGCTTCAGATTTTCTCTTCATGAGAGAAAATATGCTGTTGAAGCTCCTGTTTACTTTTCAAGATCCCCCCAAGTGGGATTATCATATAAAATTCTGAACTCATTGTTAAATTTGAAATTCAGATAAACAATGAATAAATGTTTTGTATAACTAGGTCTCATGCAATATGCAATTGGAATGTATTTTTGTTTGCTAAATCTGACCTTACCTCTGAGGTCTAGAAACATCCTGAATGTATCTTTTTAATCATTTTAAACATTTCAAAACATTACACATTATGTGATAATGAACATTTTTAAGCATTGTTTTGGAAGAATTCAAACATTTAAAGGGTATAATGTGTCTCATTCTACAATTAGCTAAACTAAATGGTATATTTTGATATTTATCTGTACTGATTATCCAAGTTGTTTGTTCATTTGAAGTTTAGTTTTTCACAATTACGAACAAGATTACAATAAATATGCTTAAACATTTCTTTTTATATTTTTTATGTATATGTGAAATAGTTTCTTAAATGTGGTTATCAGGTTTCATTGCAAGGTAAAATCACTTGAGATATTATATAACATATTAAAGCCAGATAAAAATGTCTGGAGATTTTGATTAACTGGTCTCTAGTGTGGTCTATGTTCTGATATGATGGTAACATACAGCCAAAGTTAAGACCAACTATTGGACTCTGTTGTGTATATTTACAAGTTGCTGGGTCGAAGGGCCTATGAATCCTCTGTCTTACCCGGTATTGCCCAACTGGGTTTATTATGGTTTGGATTTAAGATGTCCCCCTCAAAACTCATGTGTTGTGAAATCCAGGAATGTTCAGAGGTGAAATGATTAAATTATGAGAGATGTAACCTAATCAATGGATTCATCCATTTGATGGGATAATAACTTGAATGGATTATTGTGGGTGGTAACTATAGTCAGGTGGGGTGAGGCTAGAAGAAGAATGTCAGTAGGGCCATGCTCTTGGGGACTATATTGTGTCCCTGGCTCTCTCTTACTCCCTCTGCTTCCCTGCTGCTATGAGCTGAGCACTTTTCCCTTCCATGCCCTTCCACCATGATGTCCTGTCTCACCACAGGCCCAGAGCAATGAAGTTGGCTGAGCATGGACGGAACCTCTGAAACTTTGAGCCTCAAGTAAACTTTTGCCCCTCTAAGTTGTTCTCATCACATATTTTGTTCACAGTGAAGAAAAGCTGACTAACACAGGGCTCCAAAGTGCTTTTATTAATTTGGAATCCATCAGCTATGTATACAACTCCCCACTGCTATTCTAATTTTTGCAAATTTGGTATGTGTATGAATCATTAAATCTTTGTGGTTTTATTTTGCTTTTCTTTGACTGGTAATGGCACTGAGCATCATATTATATATTTAATGGTCATTGAGATTTCCTTTTTTTGTATATAATTGTTCAAAAAGTTTTTGACTATTTATTAATAGATTCTTTTAGTTATTGATTTTTCAAATTTTATGTCCCGTTTATTGTTCTTTTGCCTACAAAACCTTTTTCTAATCCATGACTTGACTTCAGATTTTGTTCAATATTGTCCTTTTTCAAACAGAAGCTTATAATTTTTAATCTTTCATTTTATAATTTTTGTTTTTTAATATGTATTTAAGAAATGTTTCCTGATTCAAAATAAAAAGTCTTATATACTATTTTTTAAAGTTTAAAGTATTTTCACCGCTAAAATTTTAACTTGACATTAATCATTTTTATTAATATAAAGTTTAGTTTTCCAACACACTCAGCCCTGTAAAACAGGAAACCAATCTTTTCAGTACCATTTATTGAACAGTTAGTTTATCTTTTCCACCACTTTTATGTATATCAATATAACCATATTAATAAAAATTTCTAAGCTCTTTGTTCTATTAAATTAGAATACTGCAATGTTGTACAAATATCGTATTGCCATAATTATTATAAATTTATTTCTAGTTTGGTATCAGACACAGCAGTATCCCTACTCTTGTTCTTCAAAATCACTTCAGAATATATAGATAATCCATTAAGAATGTATAATCATAGGTTCAATCGCTAGTATTGTAAAAAAAGAATGTATGAGTCATTATTATTAAAATATTTTGAATCCAGAAGGAATGCCAGAGTGTGCAAATTTTCTGTATTGGTTTTTGCATCTGTGTGATTTTTTTCCCTTTTGATCTCTCAATATGATGTCTCAATCCAGAAACATATTTGGACTCCTAGAGGAAGCCACACTTAGTGGTGGTGGTGTACTGTATTTCAGTTGATGCTCAATTCTGGTTGCTAAACTTTGAATCTTGCTTCAGGTTCTTTTGCCTACATAGCTATAATTTGTCATATTTGGGGGTATTAATGTCATGTTAGATAAGAAAATGCAAATTTTTATTTTTCTACGTTTTTCAGCAATTTGAATATTACAAGCATCTGTTACTTAAGCATTTGGTAAAATCTATCAGTAAGTCTGTCCTTACACTGGGGGTTTTGGAGAGAATATTGGCATGACAAAGCTGATTTTTTTTTCTTTGGTTATTCCTCTGTTTTCAAGGTCCAGTTTCACTCATTTATACTTTCCTAGAGAAATACTGACTTTGGGATTTAATTTTTAGTTTCACAATGTTGAACAAAATACTGCAGTGAAATTCTTTAATATCTTCTGCTTTGGTGGTATTTGCCCATTTCCAGTACTTATATAAGTATTTATATGATCACTGTCACTGATCTGATCAGGTTAGTTATTGGACTGATTTATAAGTTTTACTGTTTTGCCTGTGCTATAAGACATTAATTTTCTGCTTTTAAATTACTAAATTATTTTTTCTACTTTCTTTATTTTCTTATGCTCAAAATCTCTTATGTTCATTTTTATTGATAATAACAATTTATGGCTAAGAACTTGTTTCTGGTTACTGTACTTTAACTGTATCCCATAAATTTTGATATATAATGCTTCGTAGTTACTTTCTAGGTAATTTGCATTGGACATCATCCTTAACTCACAAGTCATTTGAAAGAGAAATTTTATTTTAATCTGTTGTTAATATTTTATTTTTCATTTTCAGCTAGGTGTATTCTGCTTTTTTGTTTTTGTTTTTCTAAACTAATTTCATTGTGATAAGGGAATGTTTTCTGCAATATTTTTGCTTTGGGAGATATGATAGAGATTTCTTTGTGACCTGTTTTTCCTGAGTGGATATTCTAAAGGCTTTTTAATGGTAATTTATGATATTATTTAGATTTATGTATTTCTTTTGGTCTATTTGATTGCCAGTCTCAGAGATGAATGAGAATATCCTATGTAAATTAGCATATTTTATAACCATGTTCCTATTGATTTTGTTATTTGGGTCTATATATTATGAATGTTACATCCTCATCGTTTATACCTTTAAAACTTTCAAGTGCACCTGACTTTCTCACACACTGATCGTGTATGGGTGTCTCTGTGTATGTTCAGACTTACGGTCTGATTGGAAGAAAGTGGCCCTGGCTTACAATTTCCTGCTGTTCTCTCTCCTCTCCCTGGAGTTGTGTTTGCAGGAGGCCAGCCTTTCTTGCCCCACCTTTTTGAGACAGACAGCTGCAGGATGATCACAATTCACATTTTCCCCTTGGCTTCTTCTACAATTCTGTTCTTGTCAAGGTGGCAAGCAGTGGGCTTTCCTCAAGACACATACATACCTCCCTACCTCTCTGTGGTGACAACTGAAGGACCGGAGAATTTCCAGGGCCAGCTCAATATATCACTATGGACTCAAACCAAGGATTACAGAGTTCTCTTTAGCATATCCCAGTGGTCTGGGCTCTATATTTAGCTGACTGTGTCAGATATTCTTTGTCAGTGTCTTCCTGTACCCTGGTTTGGTATTTATTGCATTCAACAACACTTAATCTTAAATGTGATTCAAAATTACAAGTATCCCTAATGTTGTCAAAAGCATAGTTTGTATATATGTTGTTGCTATTCTTGTTTGAATGATTTCAGGGTAGAAAAAGTGGGAAGTGCCAGCCTCAGCAACGGCGAGGCGCTAAGCAACTCAGGGAGACCCTGTCTCTACATAAAACACAAAATAGGGCTGGGGATGTGGTTCAGTGGTCAAGTGTCCCTGAGTTCAATCTCCAGTACCAAAAAAATAAAAAAAAAAAAAAAAAAGAAAGGGGGAAATGTCTTTGCTTCCTCTTTCCTTAATTAGGATTTTCTTATACCTTTGATAATTTGTTGATGCCTTGAGTTTTACTCTAAACAAGTGAAATCAGAATCTTCAAGAGTCAGACCAAGAGATATATATAATTTGACAAATTTTAGAAATGATTCTTCTGTGTAAGTGAGATCTAATGCTTTGGCCAACTCCCCCCCCCCCCAAAAAAAAAGGTTTTTAATATTTAAAAAGATTCTACTTTGTGTGAACTAAATGTACATTTGTAAGAATCTTATTACAGAATTTTAAATTTCTTGCTATTTCTAAGTTGATTTCCACAAATTCTATTGGTTTTAATCTCTAAGAGTTTATAAATTGCTTTAATTATTTTAAAAACAGACATTCACTGAGATTTTTATAGAAGAAAGGTAATGTCTTATTTTGGAATATGGGATACTCTGAGACTTATTTGTGTTAAAATATTTTCATCCACAAAAGTTGAACAAAATATCCTTTGAATCATTCAACAATTACATGATGATTTAAGTGTAGTCAATCTACAATATTTATTCATTTTCCTTTTACAGTACAATCTTTTACTCTATTACAAAGTTTGTTGCCTGTAAAATGATTGGTTTACTGTTATTTGATTATAAACAATGCTTTTCCTGCTGCATTATTTTGCTTCTACCCTTTAAAAAAGACTCCACTTAGTTGATATATTGTTAAAAGATATTCTTCCTAAATAATATCTTCAAAAGCAACTCTTCCTCCTTCAAGTTCTCCCAATTCAGATGTTGGTTTTTCATTTCTGAATCTGATGGACCATTCATTTATGTTTTTCTTAGCTTGCTTATTGTATTACATTATATTGTGTTATCTTATAACATGTATATTTAACTTTTAGCAATAAATTGTCATGATATTAGAATTATAACATGATCACTATTTAGTACCTATCAATTTTCAGGCAATGTTATTATTTACTTTAATTCTTAAACATAAAAATTCTGTGAAATTATTTTCCCTGTTTTCCTAATGAGAAAACTTGGGCTAAATGAAATTAAGTAATGTTTCCAAAATTACAAATCTAGAAAAACATTAGCATTTGAGCCTGTCTCAGTGTAGATGAAGTGCTCTCTAAGCCCAGTGCCATAGTTTACTGTCCTTTGAGGGTAACTTTCACATGGCAACCCTTAGGATATTTGTTACAATGAATCTCGCCACCAAAATCTTAACATCAGTTGGATCTTATATAGATTATTTTTATATAATCAGAAATGTGGGACTCTCAAGTCAACATTTTGAGTGTTTGTTTCCTCATTTTACTCTAGTATTTTAACCAGAAAATGTTCCCAGCCTAATCACTAGTTCTTCTGCCTCTCTCTCCATTTTAGTGGACTCCAATTGTTTTGTAGATCTGAATTGACAGCAATTACATAAAGCAGCCAGAAGATGATTAGCTTGGAAAGCTGAATTTTGTCAAGTTAATTACCAGTGGTGCACACTGACTTTGATTCATGAATATGGCTTTTAGTAGAGCTCTTAAAGTGAGATGTTAATCAGTCCAACACTAATTTTTTACAGTTTAATGGGAATGTCAAAAGGAGAGTTTCAGGGAGAGCCCAGGCAAGAGGGACCCTGGTGTGCACTGAATTACCAAATATAAAAGAAGCATTCATTTTAAAGAACTGTTTTAAGGCTATTTGATCATGAAATGAACACTCCTTTCTCTATCTGCTAGAGCAGCAATCAAATCAATCATCAGTGCTCTTGACAAACATGAAGATCAATTGCGAGGTTATAATTTCAGGTCTGAATTTCCCAAATTCCATTAAATGGAATTCTAGTGTCACACACTAGTGATAAATGTAAAAAGGCAGTGTAGAAAAGAAAATGTATTCATTTCAAAGATAAAATATTTAGAATTTATTATAAAATTTCAATTAGATTGAAAATATCCTGCAATTTCTTCCTATATCAATGTTGAATAAATAACACTGGGAATGAATACTCCCAAGAAATCTTCATCCTTCATACTTCTAAGCCTGCTGCCTTTTTTTTGTTCATGGTTTCAAAAATCTCTTGGACCTTCAGGGGAAACAAAAAAGAACTCCTTACCTGAGCCCTTGAGGAAGATAGCATGATAGGAAAATATAAGCCCTGCATTTTGGTAAATTTTGCCACTAAATATATTTTAATTTCTGAAAAAAAGTTTGAATTTTATAGCACATGAAGAATCTAAGTTTGAATGAATATTTAACCATTATTTTAAAGCTATTTATGACCAAGAAATAAAAAAAAATCAATGGATTAATAATGGAACATTGTTCAAGTTTTATAAGCTCTTTGCTACCAGGCAACATTGTATTCAAGGACACTGAATTTTGTATTTTAAAAACTGCAAATCAAATGTGACATTAGCCAAAATATTATGACCAAATCTATCTATAGTAGTCATAAATATTCTTATTCCCCTGTCTACTACTGGTCTACTGTCTCTACTCAAAGCCCAAGTTCATACCCAAGAGCTATATTTCTCTTATACACAGAATGCAAATTCTCCTAATGTTGCTACAGATTATTATATCCATTAGACACCTGGAAAAAGAAATTGTTTAGTAAAAATAACAAAGCAATTGAAAAATTTTAACTTATTAAAATATATATCAACACTATGAGTAAGGGCAAAGAATGTACAACATGCCTGCTTTATTCATTATGTAGGCAAAAATTAGCATTTGGTATTAAGAGGAGTCACAAAGAATGGTACTGGATCAAGGAATTTTACATCGATGGAATAATTTGAATGAAAGGGTTTTTATAGAACTAACTCCTGTCAACTTATCCAAACATTTGGACAAAAAATTTTATAGGCAAATCATTAACAGTTCAGTGCTTTTCTTTGCCTTTTCTTCAACAGAGGCACTAATAGGATTTCTGAGCAAATGTGCATTTCAATCTTCTTTTGCAAGCCCATTACAGTCAGTGGTTTCTCATGCCCCTCTTTGCACTAGAGAAGAAAATAACTCCAATACTGCAATGCAGTTTTCCTGCCAGCAGCCCACCAGCACGGTCAACAGAATCATTTCACATCTTCAAAGACTCAATTGTAGAAATTTGAGAATTTTAGATAATAAATTAGTAAAATATAATGATGTAATTTTATAGACCACTATTCTATTCTGAATTAAAATATCATGTTTCTATTCTATTTTAAACTTTTAGACAGGGATATTCTCTTGATCATGTATATCTCCATCTTTGGGTTTTGCTTATTCCTCTTATCAAGTTATGCTTATGAAATTTAATTGGACACTTTCAATAACAGGCAGAAAGTTGACATCACATATCACAGCAACATCTTATACTTTGCATACTAAATACATTAGGAGAAAATACTTGCCTAAATTAAGCAAGTATTAATGGGCTTAACACTACTTTAACCTTTCCATATGGTGAAGTAAATAATTTAAGGAGCAATTGACCTAGCTCTCCCCATCTGCAATTATACTTTTCTTTTATAGTATAAATAATTATTTCAGCCACTGATTCAACATTATTCCATTTTCCCTGCACCAAGAATATAACAGTTACATAAACCAAATGCCTGTTCCCTGACAGTTTGTAGTTTAGTAGGAGGTTACAAAGCAATGTATGCATGTTATGTGCTCCTGTAGTTCCTCTATTAGAATCTAATTAGAAAATTTAAGTCACTCTTATTTCCCCTACTTAGAGGATAGCCAGTTAAAATGCTACAGTATGTAAGTATGAGTTTGTGTGTATTTATCAGGTTGGACCATATGAAGTTACTATTTTTATAGATTAGAAATGGTTGACAGCAGTAATTGCATACAGCTCAACTTAATCAACATATCCTCTAAGTAAACTACAATTTTACACAGTTGGATGAATGATTTTTAATATTATCTATAAGCAGTGCTAATAAACAGTGCTACATTCTAAGTTTAGTCACATCTTTCATTCTTTCCCTAAGAAAAATTCCTGTAAGCAAAATGTCTAATACTTATCTAGGTACCTTCTTAAAAAATTTTAAACTTATTTTAAAGTTAAGTGGAGGATTCTTGACTCAAATTGTTTTCATTTCAACCTGACTTCTGGTGTTTTGAACCTAAATGACTGTGTTAAGTATTTCCTCCAAGTTTTAAATTAAGTATAATATAAATTTCAGTCACTTAATTTTTACAAAAAATCTTTTACTTTATCCACATGTTTGAATCTGTTTAAACATAGAATTTTCACCTTTAATATCTGCTCAATCATTCCTAACACAATGTACTGCTTTTCTCTTTGTATTCCTGTAAGTCTTGCCAAGGATTAGCTGTTATTATTGACTTTATCAAAGTTAACAGTGACATTTCCCCTTTTCTTCTAATTTTTGAATTTCAGCTTTTGTTTTTGCTAAAGTTTTTCTTTATTTTCCTTAATTAAATTCTTAGTTTTTTTTCTGATATTTTTGCTGTATTTAATACTTGGTTCACTTCATTATGAGACATAACTTTCTTCTGAGTACAGCTCAAAACTATTGCTTAATTTTATATGTACTTTGTTCTCTGTTATTTTATAAGTATGATATAGTAGTAGAATTGAATTTGTACGAGTCAATTAAGAGAATCATTTATTTCAGATGTGAAATTGGTTGATTTGGCAGACACTGGTCAAAGCCATTCTAAATCCCCTTCTCACGGGCCTTCGTTCCTTTCAGGAGGAAGATGCCAGAATTCTCAACAAGTCTTCATGACTTGGATGTAATTCTAACTGATGAAATGTGAACAGAAGTCCTGGGGTGCCACTATAGGGAAAGACTACTAAGATTTGTGTAAGAAGTCTTAAGAAAGCTTACTGTACCTACTAGTTGCTTGTCTCATTGGTTCTCTGCTCTTTTCCTTCTTCCCGCCTGGAATGTGGTCATTTATCCAACGTTTTAGCGGTTGGCTTCAACAGGAGGATGAAACCACAAACTTAGGATACAGTGGAAGGAAAGGATAAGGATATCCTAGAGTGGATGCACAGGTCTCAACTGCTTGACTCTGGACTCCTTGTTTCAGGAGAAAATAAACCCTTTCTTGTTTAAACCACTTCCATCAGATTTTCCTTTGCTTGCAGCTAAACTGAATCTTAGCTGAACGTATGACTGAGTAAAAGACGCTGCCCCATCCAGATCTCCCTTTACTGCTCTGTGCGTGTATCTGAGCTACCATAGGTAGCTCATAGGAAATTGGGCACAGTACCCTCGGGCAGTGGTTTGATGATAAAACAGTACAAAAGCCTGGACGCGCTTTTCCTGAAGGCAGGACATCTCTATGGGTTTATTTATATGTCACAGTTTCTACTGAGAGAAACTGAGGCTAGACTTCAAGTCTTTCCCCACCACACACACAATCTCATTTTCTGGGTTTTGTTTGTTTGTTTTCTGAGTGTATTCCCTGTGTAAGTCACTTACTTCTAGGGAACCCTATTTAATACAATAGATATTTTATGTCATTTAAAAAATAAATTCCTAGTTTTATTATTATGGTGATAATGAATATAGATAGCATCTGTAGCGTTTGCTTTGTGGAATTTTTAATTTCTCTATGGCTTCATATGGATAGATTTTGTATGGATGCATGGACATTTCAAAATAAGGTGATTTTCTCTAAACTATATGTTAATATTATTTCTGTCACTTAAATCCAGTATGCTGGTATTTATTTATCATTTTATTCTCCTTATAAGTTTTTCTTCATTACTTAAAATTGCATGTTTATTTTCTGACTCATCAATTATATCTGTTTTTAATCAGTGATATAAAAATTCTTGTGATTTCTAAACATTAATCCTTGTGATATTTTTCCATCTTGTTTAAACTTTTATGTCATGGTAAATGACCTTTAAACTTTCACTTGTAAATAGCAAGTATTGAGATTTTATTTCTTTGCCCCAATCTTGGAGCCTTTCTTCTTTTGTGAGCTTTCCTTTCAGCAGAGATGTTAGCCATCACATTTATTATATTGTGTCATAAACTACCTCATAAATATTTATATTCCCTCCTATTGTTAGGAGTTTTATGTTTGTTGGTTTATGTGGCTCTTTTGACCCATTTTTATTATTTTGTGTATTGATTCTGAAAGTAAACATTCTTTTTATTCCAATAAAGTTTTTATTTTTTAGATGAATATGGTCTTTTTTTAAAAATATTTTAATACCTTTATTTTGTTTTATTTGTTTTTATGTGGTGCTGAGAATCGAACCCAGTGCCTCACACTTGCGTGGCAAGTGTTCTACAACTGAGCCACAACCCAGCCCCATGAATATAGTCTTCGTTGGTATTATCAATATGAAAATAAGATTGTCTATTGACTTGCCTCTTTTACTAAGTTTCTTCAGAAATACTGATATTTGAAAGCCAAAGTGTGATTTGGAATTAATATTTTTAATTTTCCAAATATTTTATATTTGTGCTGCTTTATAATCATATCAACAATAAAGAATAATTGTTTATGTCCTAATTCTGACGTTAGTCAAACTTATTTTCCTCTAAGATTGATGCTCTCTTTCCCTCTGTCTAAAAATTCATTAAGTTTTTGTCCTTGAAATTTAAGATATCTTACCATATTCAATTCGTTGATTGTTCTAATTTGTTATTCCATACATTGCTTACCATTTTAATTTGCTAACTCAAGACTTCCTTGAAATAATGAAAAATTTTCTTTCACTATTTTAAACTATTGCTTCTCCTGTTTGCTATGGTCTTCTTTTATTAAATACCTATTCAATACTTATTGGATCTCAAAGATCTGGGTTTCCATGTGTACAAGAAAAATTGTATTGAACATTTTAAATGAGCAAGGAAGACTTTATTCAAGACTACTGCAATAAAGGAAAAGAGATCAAACTAAATTTCACTGAATTAAAAGTAGAAGCGTTTTTAAGAGGTGGGGTAAGCTAGTGGAAAAGTACTGGAGGATGTTAAGGGGAGTTTGTTTTATGTGGTTAGGTCTCTGTGTTTGCTAATTGGCAATCAATTATTGAAGCAGGGTTCCCATTCTCCCACAAAACTGAAAGGGCTGCCATCTTCCTTGATGACCAGATTTTGAATGAGTGTCTCCCAGGTCCTTGAGAAAGATACTCTTGGATTGTAAACCTACAAAAGAGGCTGGGGAAAAATTGATGTATATCTCAAGGGGGCAGAGACGGAATTTACAATTATAAATTTTTAAAGTAAATCCTCTAAGAAAAGGGAGCTTAGTGGTCCAGACTCAGGAAGAAGTCTATCTAAAGTTAGTCAAGCAGAGTGAAACTTCAGGCTGTTTTGGTCACATGTCACTTTTTCGTTTTAATCCCTTCACATTTTTCCTGAGTTCCAGAATTTCCTGAACTTGCCATCAATATTCCTGATGTGAAATCCATCAGTGGTCTCTATTTTCATTCAGGTTTTAAATTTGGCAATTATGTTTTTCACTCCATAAAATCTCTTTTGTTTCAGATCATTTTCTCACCATGATTTGTATTCTACCTTAATTGAAAAGGTTTGTTCTCAATTTTATGCCAACCTAATATATTCTAAAGATTTTTATCATGTATTGCAGTAACCAATGCTTAAGAATATACTTTTTAATATCATAATTTTTAGTCGAAATAAATGATCTTTTCTTTTTCTTCAGGATGACAGAGGATAGTATGTGCATTTTCAATAGTGTTAAGATGGGTTCTGCCAAAAAAACTGGTGTCTTTCCAAATCTTTCTAGTACAATGAAAGGAGAAGGGAGTAGTTTTCATTTATTTGGCTGTCATTTTGCTAAGCAGGAGATCCAGAAGCCTGGGGTGGATATGGAGAGAAATTAAGCCAAGCTGGAAGGAGTCAGGACAGAGACTGTCAGTCTATGTTAAAGATGAGTTTTTGTTTTGTTTTTTTTTTTCGCTGTTGTTGAAGAAGCCTACAGCTTGGCTGGGCCAAGCTTCTATTTTATGCATGAAAGATCTTTTATAGAAATCTAGAAGATTACAGTGGTACCCTCTTTTTTACCCCCAAATGTCAAGACGTGCCTACCCATGGATTTTTTTTTTTCAGTCTTGAAGAGCAAACACAGTCCCTTGCACATGTTATATAAACATTCTACCACTGAGATATCCCACATCCCCAGCTCTACACAAGCTTTTACAAGGTAGGATTAGCAAATTTCTACTAGTTGCTGGGGTCAATCTATTTCTGAGGCACGCAGAGGAGGCATAATGCCTAGGGTGTATGTTACTTTCAGGGTTCACAAAAACATTTTAATTTGTTTTAAAGCTAGAAAAATGATTAAATCTAATAATAAATATGCAATAACAAATAGTACTTGAATTGTGCTCATCTTTAGGCCAAGAAGGATTACAATTTACAATTTTGTTTTAATGGAGGAAGAGGCCCATGACAGTAGAGGTGTGTAGCATTCCTGAAAGTCATGATGTGACCCTACAAGTCTTTCTTCCACATCTTTGTCAGATGAGCCACTTCAAAACATATAGAGATTCTGGGTCACAGTGGTAGTTCTGTCAACCTAGTAAGAGGCTAGCAAAGAAGAATTTAGTTGGTGTTTGTTACTGCTGTTACTAGACATGATATTATAACTATATCATATGCAGAAATATGTTAGAACTTCTAAATAAAATATCATCTGTTGCCATATTTCCCTTTGTGTTTATAGTCTGTTGCTTACTGCAGTAAGGTATGTACAGGTGAAGGGGTCAAACACCATTAATAATGCAATTGTTTAAGATAAACCATTTTAAAAAACAAATCTAATAACAAGAATATTTTTTCCAAAGCTCAAAAAACACTCAAACCATATATATTTAGTCATCTTCCACTTACTTGCAATTTCCTCTACTTTCCAGAAAAAATTCTAAAATTTAAAGCTAGAAGTCTCATATGATTCAGCCGAGAGGCTTCCACATTAGTAAATGTGAAGGCCTAAGGCAGATGAGGCTGGGTTTTTTACTAGACAACTGCTGTAATTATTAGAGATGAAATCTTAAAAATTATAGAACAGCTTAGCCTATCAATGTAAAATCTAATATGCAATGAAAACAGCTCTTGAATAGCTAAGAATTAATAACGTATAATTTCATGGCCTAATAATATTATCCGCTGGGCCTGAATCAGAATGGCTTCATAACAAACAGCATTTATTATGTACTCCTACGTGCCAAGCACCCTCCAGCGCATGCATTATCCAATGGAAACCTCTATATAGTACCTACTTTTATCAAGTTTGCAGCTAATAAAGCAGTGTTAGCAATTTTAGAAAATTTGCTTAAATCATATCTAGTAATAGCAGTAACAAAAGCCAACTAAATTCTACTTTGCCATAAACTCATTATTCTGCTCTGTCCTCAAAACAACTTTCTTTTACATGGAAAACCCACTTTCTGGAGGGCTTCAGTGCATGTACAGAAGATTCCTTATTGGCTATGGTTTTATTTTATTAATAAATAAATTCAAAGGTGATCAGAAAAGAGGAAGAAAGTTCAATCATCCTCTAAAACCATACCAGTAGACTTACTCAAAATCTACTACTACTTGTTTCTTATACAAAAAATTTTACATTATAAATATTATATATAAAACACATAGTTTCATGTATGTGTGTGTGTGTGTGTGTGTGTGTGTGTGAGAGAGAGAGAGAGAGAGAGAGAGAGAGAGAGAGAGAAAGAGAGAGAGCGCACCATCCAAAGGATATTCAGTCACTTTGCTTTACTTTGTGTTTGAGGGCAATGTTTGCTGTCACACACCTCAATAAACTACGAGCTGCCTGAGGACAAGGATAATATATAATACAGCCTACAATCTCTTTCCAAAGTTCATGAGGCCAGATGTGTTTTGGACCCAAATATATTTTAAAATTTTAGAAATTTTGGAAGAGTATATACCTTTCTGGAGTAGCAACATATAATCAAAGACATCAATATTTCTTCAAAAATTAGAACTATTCATACTGGCTGGAATAAAGTATGAATAGCCTTAAATAAGTTTAGAGCAAGGTTTTCTATTAAGTGAGTTCAGATCAAGGTCAGGTTTTGGCATCAAATGAGTCACAAAACTGCATGTTTAATTTGAATTCCAGAATTAAAACAAAAGGGGACCTATAGTTCTTTTGCACCCTGTGTAGTTTTCTCATGAGGTATTTGTCAGCTGATGGAGAATTCTACTGTTCACAGCTTGGAGTAATGTAATATACACCAATTCTACAGACAACAACCTTTATGATAAATTATAAAAAATTAATATATTCAGTTTTGAAGGTATCAAAGCAAAATTCTCTTCAGCATGTCTCTTTGGCAATGAAAACAAGATGATATTTTTAGAATTCCATATATAACAAAGGATTTTAAAATCTAGTAAAAGGATCCAGCATAAAAACATAGAAGCTGGTTCTGAGTGTTCATCGTTCAAGTAGCCTACTTAATTGACATTTGGAGGCAGGAAGTGTTATAGAAGCATGAAAAACAGCACTTGTGATTACTGTGAAGGAGTCCTGAGATACAGTGCACTGCATCCTTTACATGAGCATCATTATCTGAAGCATAATTCTAATAAATGAGGATATCTTGATGAGCCATGATGCTTGGGATTTGGAAAAGGGAGAATCAACTAACAAGCTAGTACTTTTCCCAAAGGGAAAAAATATGCTCTGCTTCCTTTATATTTTATACAATCATAGTTGGATTTCAGTTTGAATAAGCCAACAGTATTATTTAGCAAAAAAGAAGAAAAGTTAGATTACACACAAGAAAAAACAATTTTTGTTATAAGTTTTAACTCTTTGAAGCAGTTTATAACAAGTTTTGATTATCTGGCAATAATATTGCCTTTGCATTTCAAATAAAATTTACTTATCCAAAACATAGAGTCACATAAACTCAATGGCATGTGAGTTAACCTAATCCACTGGCTGCACTGCTCTACTCTCATGTACACACACACGTGCACACACAAAACCTTTGACTCATGTAACAACTTATTACTTATATAAAGATCTATTTATAGTATTTAATAATGAAAGAAGCATAATTTGAATTAAATCTTTTTAAAAGTTAATGAAAAAAGCTAGAAAAGAAGGTGCCACATTACTGCTAATAAGTACACTTTTCTATACTTACCCTTTTGGCTCTGACGTGCTTTAGAGAAAAAATACATAGTTGATTCCTGAGTAGACCAGTCTAAGAAAGCCATGTTGTTGAATGAGAAAGTTTTAGGATGAGAAAGGTAGATCTTTTCATAACATGCCACTAACTTTAGCTGTTATTGACTCATGGAAAATAATAAATACTTGATTTGCTATCTAAGATTTACAGTTATATGGAAAGCATATCTTGAATCACACAAGAGAATATTAAATAAAAATGATACATTTTATTGATCTAAAAACACAATGTGCTGAGCTCCACAACTTCACATGGAATGTAATCAAGGATCTGGTCCTCATTCCAAGTTGAATGCTCTTTTTTTAAAAAAAATATTTTTAGTTGTAGATGGATACAATACCTTTATTTTGTTTATTTGGTTTTTTTTTTTTTTTTTT
>PVHX01001135.1:0-11602 GCA_004024805.1 Geosciurus inauris | reverse complement strand
AGGTCTGCTATTTAGAAATTGCTTATAAAATAGCTTAGAAATTATATAATAAATTCTTGGACTAAATGTACTTTATGATGACTAAATGATTAGGCCAATATACAGAGAGCTTCTGTAATTATCATGCTCTGATAATACAGCTATCCTCATTTTTAAATCATAATGGCTATTAGTTTTCCCATTCTGTTCACATAAACTGATTTATTTAAATTCTCAAATATTATAAAAAGAATATTCATAAATATACAGTTTCATTTGATGAATCAGCAGCTACTGTAAACTTCTATCCTGAGCACATTATTTCTAACTGAATGAGCATCACTTGAATCCTCAAGGGATAAACAACTATATAATTATTTTTTGATTGTGCAGTATTAAAAAGTTTTGAACTGTAATAATATTCAGGTGATCAGATAATGCTGATCTCAAATAGCTACTATTAAAATAACATCTCACACCATCCAACTGAGGGGAAATTAAATGCAATGAGCCTATCTATCCAAGGGCACCTTTGGAAAATTTGCTCTGATGGAAAAAAATTCTGGACTTTCATCAGATGAACAGCCAGGGCCCAGAAATGCAAAAAACAGCCCTTTCAAATAAAGGTAACAGTAGAGGCTGTGAAAATTTTCAAGGATAACTTAAAAGTCCATAAGTTGTACCTTGGAATCTCAACCTTGACTAATTAACTCTAATCTTGTAACCACACTTGGCCTCCATTTCTTCATTTTTCATCTGGAAAGAGGGGATAATTGTTACCTTACAGTGCCATGCAAGTGTTTATTCAATTACCCTCTTCACACCATAGGCTTTTAGAATACTTTAGCCAGTTGCCCCAAGAAGCCTCTTTTTTATCCACTGGGACAGAAATAAACTAATGGGCTCTGCAGACATGAGTGAATGCACTGAAGCAAACTCAGTGTTCACTGGCAGCCTCCTGGGTTTTTTTTTTTTTTTTAATATTTATGTTTTAGTTGTAAGTGGACAGAATATCTTTATTTTATTTTTATGTGGTGCTGAGGATCGAACCCAGTGCCTCACACGTGCTAGGCGATCACGCTACCACTGCGCCATAATCCCAGCCCCGCCTCCTGGGGTTTTTAACCAACATTTTTCAAACTCCTCAGGAGTATCATTAAAATTATCCAGAAGTTTCTCGTTTAATGTATATGAGAATGTATATTACTTTAAGAAGAGACATGTATATGAGAATGTATATTACTTCAAGAGACATCATATGGGATTTTTTAAAAAATAGACTTAATAGTCCTGATTCCACATACATTTAGTACTAAGAAAACATCAAAACTTAATCTACTGCATATGTAAGTCATTCAATTAAACATTTAGAATCCTTCTTATGGAAGACAAAAATACATAACCTATTTATATAGAAATCTCATTTTACTTAGTAGTTTAAAACTGATTAGATAGTAATACAGTCCTAAACCTAAATTTACAAAAAAATTTATGGATACAAATACTTTACAAGAGGCTCATGTTTTGCTGAAGAAATACCAAAGAAGCTCCGTCCACTCACTAGCTGCACAAGGCTTACAAAAGCAGCTCCTTACCTAGTGGTACTTCGGACTCTAAAGCTTCAACTTAAATCAATGCAAGGAAAACATAAGTATACTTTATATAAGAATATGAAATTAGTTTCCTTATGAACTTATAATGCTCCTTTAATAAAATTGACTTGAAACAGAAGAAAAGTACATTTAAAGATAATTTTATGTTTATGCATGTTGAACCCACTTGATGAGCAGAAATTCACTTTTTAAATTTTAATTTGCATGACAAGCTACAGTCTGTCAGTTTACTCCAGAATTTGAAGAGAGCTTTTTTAAGTTGGAAAATGAATACATACAAAGAATATAACAACTCGAAGACATTTCTCTAAGATCTTTGAAAAATAGTTCAACATTCATTTTAGTTGAGTTTAATAGATGATTTTAGTTGAATGCCTGTCCTTTATTGACTTTATTATTTACATATACATTTCGGTAAAATAAATGTTTCTATACAAAGTTTCAACTATGCTTCAGGTCAATAAAAGTGACTACTAAAATCAAAGAGAGTAAGGAGAAAATTTTGAGTCAAGATTTTGTACTGATCCCAGGCTTCAAGAGTCATCGGGTCAATTACCCTGAGCAAGTTCCCTCACCTCTCTGAAATATCCTGTAATGCAGGAGCAAAAATAACTTTTTTGCCAGCTGTGAGGATTACATAAAAATATGTAAAAAAAGCTTTGTACACACCTACAAATACATAAGCCATTATTTTCTCTTTCCCTATCACTCTTAAAGGATGTTGTGAGATCAAATCAGATTATAAAACATCTAAAAGAACTTTGTAAACTTTAAAGCATTGTTAACATATTATATATGGGAGCAGATTGTTTTTCTGTTTTTCGGTAGATTAATTTCTACATGTGATCCCTAACATGAGAAAAAATAAATACTTCTAGCATACCCTTAAAAGTAGCTCAGAGTTCTTCATTTTATCCTAATCTTGTCCCTATAACCATGTGAAGACACTGTAGTTGGTTTTCACTGTAATTACAGAGATAATTGTTGCTAGATTCTCAGTTTAGATTATTTATCATCCAAGGCCTTTTACACTGCGGGCTAAGCCAATGAGTTTCAGATGTGCTTAGAAATGCAGCTAGTGTTTCATTCTCTGGATGCATTCATATTTGCCCATGCCAGTCTGCCAGACACCAAGGTGCTATAGATAAAGCTTTATGCATCCTATGTAGGAGCCTGCACTCTAAAGGATATGTTGCTCCTCAAATGACACACTGGCTTTCCTTTCAGCATTTGTAAGAGGTCGTCTCTTACCCCAAAGTATTTAGATTTGTTAATATAAACAAACAAACAAAAACAAAGGAGGAGGGAGAGAAGGAGGAGAGAAAGGGCGAGAGTAAAAGCAAGACACAGGGAGAGAGAAGCAGCTAGTATCTCTGCAAGGAAATGGAGACTGAAGGATGTCCATGCCACCCAGACTTGTGCTCTAATGGCCAGTCTCCCATTTACTAAACACCCTCCTGCCATGGGCAAGTCACTCTATCCCTTTATTCACGCCTCCTTCCTTATATTAAGGATGAAAAAAGATACCTTGTAAGTTTATGTGAGGTTTATAGACAAATATTTATAAAATGTCTTGTATATTACTGTAACGAACATATGAAAAGCAGATCTCAAGAAATGGTAGCTGTCGTCTTGTCTACAGGTCTGTCCTTAACCATACTGCTCCACCCTTTGCCTTTGTCAAGACCCAATCCCAAACTCAAACCCATTAAATCTGAACACCTGAATGGTTGGGCTTAGGCACCAGTATTGCTAAGTTACCCAGGCTATCTCAATATCTAGCAAAGGGTGTAAAGCACTAGGCCATCCTGACTTCATAAATGCTCAATGCGGAGTTTAATCCTTAATCTCAAAGGTATATTTACTAGTTATTTGTCATGGAAGATTATGTTCACTCCCATATTCTGTAACTGCTAGATTATAAGAGGTTTGAAATCAGTTAATGAGAAAGCATCAGGGCTGTTCCACTAGATCCCTGCAGGCCTGACTGTAATAAAATCTCAAGACTCTAATAGATTCATTTCTTAAAAGTAACAGGAATATCAATATTTTCTCTAACACAGAGTAATCAGAATAGGTCCTGGAAGACTATGTTGTTTTAATAGTAAGGAAAAAACATATTAGTAATGTTAAATCAAAGTAAGGAATCCTGTCACTGTGACTTCATTAATACATAAACTAAGCTTTTTTGTTCTTTCCTCCCATAAGTTAATATTCGCAGTATGGTTATCATTCTCTGAAGGTAAGAGTTATAGGTAAACCTAAGGTACTCAGGGAAGTGCTCCCCAAAGGGTGGTTCTCAAAAAAGCAGTATGAGCATCACCCAGAGAGCAGGGAGCTTATTAAAATGCAAATTATCTAGCCCCACTCCAGACCTCCTGAAGCAGAATCTCTCAGTGTGGGTCCAAGGAATATGTTTCAACAAGCTATTCCAATAATACTTAATGCACATTCATGCTTAAGAATTACAGGCTTAGAGGATAGCTAAAGCAAATGAAATTCAGAGCTTAATCCATGGTGTTATGTACTCTTATCTCATTCCTTCCTGCATGTATTTTTTCACATTCCACAAAAAAAATGCTTACAAAATAATTTCCATGCAGAGGGAATTTCTTCAGTCAACTGCAAAACGGCCATGAGGACATGATGAGGTTCTGATCTGAAAGGATCAATATTTAGTTCTTTTATAAGAAACAAAATACTTTCAGTCCATTTCTCAGTAGATTGCATACAGAACATTGAGTTTAATATTGAAGTCATTCTCTTTCAGCAAGTCCCGAGGCAATCAGAATCCCCTGGGAGCTAGAGAGCATATAATCCAAAAGTAGTTCAAGCTGCAGAATGTTAACATGGTGCACTTGCTTCTAGCTTACTGAAATAAAATCTTCCATTTTAGCTGCTTTACAATGAATGCCTAAAATACTTGTCTGTAACGATATTCATAATAGTGTTCTTGATAACCTCTTGTAAGGTAACCAGGTCAAAACTGAATAATGAAAGTCCAGAGTGTCATTTCTTAAAAGACATAAAACCAATTTCAACATCTAGTTTTGAGAAGATATAAGAGATGAGAGCATTTTGCTAGTAAAGGATTAACTATTAGATATGCTACTGTACCATTTCACTTTTTAAAGAAAGATGGATGACACAACTTTATTAATAATCAACATTGTAATCATGCATGGATTGGAGAGATGAGAGGAGGTGCTAAGATTCAATAATATGTGAACCTTTCTGTGAGATTTTACAATTGCTACTCTCCAATCTATTACTTTCAGAAACACTCATTCTGTTTCATTATTTTATTTTCATTGACTTGCCCAAATTGTGTGAGCCTCCATGGTTCACTCATGTATAAAGCCAACATCTACTTCTTAAAATTCTGAAAACTTTTAATGTGTCAATCTGTGCAGAATTTTCCAACAGACAAGATGCTAAGTCAACTCTCAGTTATCTTTATAATTAATTAGACAAGACCCATTGTATGAGTAATCCAAAAATAGCTGATATTTTAGATCTCATATGGACTCTAGATTGTATCTTTAGATTCATATGTGGTCACAGATGAAATTTTTCTGGTTAATACTTCAAATGCTAAAAATAAAGTGAAGCCACAATTAAGCATTTCTACCTCATACCATGTAGACAGTTGAAGAGAGAAATCTTCCCAGTGATCACAAGAGTCCAGTTATTACCCAGAGAGAACACTTGCCCTCATCTTGTTGCTCTTGGCATTAAAAATAGAGTGCAGTATAATTTGAAAGTAACAGGGAAAAAAGGTGTAATTATACCATTAAATAATAGACTTAGCCAAAGCACCAGATGTGGAAAAGACACGCGACTATTTCCAGTGGTTCACATGGTAACAAAGCATAGGGGTTTTTGTTGGACATTTTATTTACTTTTTTGCATACTTTATTATGCATATATGGATCTCCTCAGCATTCGCCACGAATACTGACTTTCTTCTCCTATTCCTCATTGCACCTTTTAATATGAGACCTTAAGATACCTATAGCATGACATCCCTACCACATCCGTTAGTAAAACACCGTTTGTGCATGTAAAAATTGCACTAAGCAATTTGCACGTGTTATGCTATTCCATATAAATAGAAAAATCAATCTATAAAAATATGTCCAAAATGCCAAGATATTATTAGCATAAAGAAATTAAAAACACTAAGTAAATCTATCCCACTATATTTTAACATACTTTATTTAGCATCTTCTAAACAAGTAAGGTGACAACTATGATAATTAAGCTCCTTGGAATAACAGCTTTGATTTTGACCAACTTAAGGTTGATGTTAATTTTTGTTCAATGAATCAATTCCTATAATTATTTCCATGAAAGATATCAATCCATGATTTGAGGAGCAAAATATTTCTCTAAATGATATAAATCATCTCAAAGATATTTTTGAGAGAGGAATAGAAGAAAAAAGTTGTGATATGGGGTTAAAAATAAAAGGTTCATTTCAAATTATTTAATAAGATATAATTGGTTTTGGAATGAACACAAAATTCAGCTCACCATATACACGCTTTGTGTTCAAGGGACAGCTAAAATGGTTAGAATGTGAAGACTATTCAACCATACAATAATTATATTTTTGTAAAATTTTACTTGCATAATTCCAACTAAGTTGAAAATTCATGTAGGGTAGATACTATTTATATCTATGACAGCTTCAATAGGATTAGGATCAGAAACTTGCAGGTGATTTCAAAGAATCTTAACTGATATGATTAGAGGAAAAATAATGCTAGAGGAGTTTAAGTACTTAACCAGTATCATTAGAAATAATTTGAGGTTTTTTAAATAGAAAACTTAAGCTTTAAATGAAGTACATTAGAGAGAAGAAAGATCTGGATAAATGTGAGGAAACAAGGCACCATTTTCAAATAATAAAGAGGATAAGTAAAGACAGAGCACTAATGTGAGTGGTTTGTTTGGAAAATAATAAGGAAGTTTCTCTTTAGGGAGAAGTGATACATATGAAGCATAATATCCTTGAAAAGACACTTATCCAGTTTGGGCCTTAAATTTAGATTTTTGAAAAGTAACCCATAAAATTCAGTAAGTAGGTCTGCAACATGTGGCCATTAGAGTCAGATAGATTTGCATTTGACCTGGTTTAGCAAATAGCTTATTAGATAGTAATTACTTATTAATAGTAATCTTGGGCAAGTTACTTAACCTCGTTGGGCTTCATGTCCCTCATCTGCCAAGTAGAGATAATCATCCATATCTATAAAACCAATGAAATTATTGTGACAATTAAATCAAGTTAAGTATTGAAAGGCATAGAGCAAAAATGTAATAAATTGTAAATCCTATACTGATTTTTATAATGATGCTGATAATGCAGAACTTTTAATTTTATATCCCCTCATGGTTTAGGTTGAATGTAAGATGAATTATAAGCTGAGACTCTGTGTTCGGGAAGTTCAGTTTGGTGTGCTTGTAAAACTACCAAGTGAAAATGTTCAATGTATTTTTGGGAAAATGTTCTGATGTACAGGAGAAGGGCCAAGTTTGAAGTTAAATATTTAGAAGCTGGATTAGCACACAGCCATCAAAACTACTGCTGGTAATAAGTGCTCACAGAAGTTATATGTAAATCCGGTAAGGAGTTCATTAGGGCATTATACTTAAAAGATAGAGGAAGAAAAGACTACAGATGCTATAATGGTTTCTGAGATTTAAAAGGAAAATCAGAAGACACTTCCTTGAAATTGTGAGGAATTGTTCTACATACATCAGCTATTGTCTGATAAATAATGCAAAACAATTGCCAAAATTACAACAAGCACTTACTTTTCTTGCCTATGGATCCACAATTTCGCTGGTCCAACTACTCTTCAGGCTGTGGGGGTGGTTGGATTTGGCTCTAAGCTTGGCATTGAATTCATCTCTGCTCATCTGTCACCACATTCTCCCCAGTTCCTAGCACACGTTTCTTGGGGGAGATGACAAATGCTAAAGGCCATGCCAAATGGAAGATGCACATTCAACCTCTGCTTAGTTCACATTCACTACTAGTACCCTAGGCATACCAAGTCATATGACCTATAACCATATCTGCTGGTGTGGCAGTATGCTCTATCACAGCAGCAGTGGAGGAGAGATGAGTATATGATGAACAACAAATCCAAACTATCCAATTGTCTTTCCAAGAAGGAAAATTTAACAGCGTTAATATTTGCTCAAATATCATGTTTTAATCATCTTTCTGCTGCTGTGACTAAAGGATCTGACCAGCACAATTATAGAGGAGAAAAGGTTTATTTGAGGGTTTAGTTTCAGAGGTCTTAATCCACAGAAGGTCGGCTCCATTCCCGGGGGCTCAAGGTAAGGCTGAACATCGTGACAGGAAAGGGTGGTAGAAGGAAGCAGTTCACATCATGGTGACCAAGAACAGAGAGAAACTCCACTTGCCAGATGTGAATATTTACCCAAAGCTACACCCCAATTCCCACTTCCTCCAACCACACCCTACCACTTCAGTTTAATCCCCATCAGGAGATTATATCACCAATTGGGTTAAAGCTCTTACAACCCAATCATTTCTCCTCTGAACCTTCTTGCATTACCTCACACATGAGCTTTTGGGGGACACCTCACATCTAAACCATAACAGATTCAAGAACATCTGAAAGGTACTCACATGTCTCATGAACTAAGATAAATTTTAGTGATCCAGTAAAGTAGTTTTAATGATATTTCTGGGACAGAAACCAGATATCAGAGGTTAAAAAGAGTGGATTCAGAAAAAAGAATGAAGAAGTGAACATAAATGAATGTTTAAAAATTTGGGCTGCAAAGAGAACAGAGAAATGACTTGTGTTGTTAGTGGCAGACAAATGTTTGAGCAGGGTTTTTAATTTTTTTTCTGCATTATTGTTAAGATGAAATGGAGTTAAGTACTGTTAAATGATACTAGGAAGCCCACAGAGAGGTTATAGTTGAAGATCCAAGAAAGAAGCAATAAAGATCCCTACAAAGGTGGAAGGCTGTGACTCAGAACCTGAGAGGAGGAAGAAGTCTTAGAAATTGGATTTTCTCTTCCACTCTGATAAATCAGGATGGAAGATATTTAGAAACTGTTGACTGGTAATTTTAGGAAAGAAAAGAGAAAAACGTGAAATAAAAAGCAGCTGTAAAAGTTAGTAGTAAAACATAACTGAAAAGTTTGAGGACAGAATTACAGAGTTGAGAGAGAAAAGTTAGAACTTATGGGAGGAAACAAGTTAAGTACAGGAGCAAATTTCCCTTCATGCTGTGGAAAGCTGAAATCCAGGATAACAGTAGGGAGAGAAGAATGAGGAAGGAGCAGCGTTCCTGCTCTTTGATAGGTTTAAAGGATAACTGCAGAGGTAAACACACATGGACATAAAGCCAAATTGAATTAAAATAAGGCATTCCACCTTCCAGTGATACTGCTGGTAACACAAAGTGTTAGTGTCATCTTCCATAATATGCTCCAGAAAAGAGGTGGAGATAGGCTAGATTCAAAACTCAACCATAGAAGTAATTATGTGTGTTATATTAAGAAACCTAAAAGGTCAATAAAATAAATGTTGAGGCCAGCAAGATTGTCTTCTTACATACAAATTAGCAAGAACCTAAAAGAAATTGCTTTGTTGTACAGTATTTTTTTTATAAATAGAATGGAAAGATGAATAAATATTATTTGTACTAAAACTCAAGAAATATTTTAATTGACTAGCAATCACTACATTCGTATCTACCACCTTATATCAGACTATGTAGAGGAAAATTTTCAGTATATTGACAGAAACAGAAAGTGAATGGACAAATTTAATAGAAAATCTTAGTGGTACAATTGTAAAATAAAAATAAAAGCATAGACGTGAGTAATATACTATAATTTATTTGCAATATAAAATTAAACAAATGAAAGAAAAATGTAATTTCAAATTACACTAAATATTCCAACACAATACAATGTTCATTTGAGAAAATTACTCAGGATTAATAAGCAGTCTCAGAGTTTATTTTAAAGTGCATCAATATTTGTTAATACTTATGTAATGATTAGAGCAAGTGGTCTCTTAATTTGTAAATGTTATTTTTTATTTCCCAGCCATGTTGAGAACTTGGTAAACTAAAAAAAAATCTTACATTAAAATCCTTAGCAATATAGAAACCACTCCTTCTGTTTCAGAGAAAATGGGAGTTTCCAAAATATCATTTCTTCTTCCTCTTAGAATAAAACACTTTTTGAGAGACAAACCAGTCACTAACAATCAGTCATTAAAAATAAGTCTGGGGCTGAGGCTGTAGCTCAGTGGTAGAGCACTTGTCTCGCAAGTGTGAGGCACTGGGTTCGATCCTCAGCATCACATAAAAATACATAAATAAAGCTATTGTGTCCATCTAAAACTAAGTCTGGCCAAGCACAACATATTAGATTGTGTATGCACTGAAATAAGTTAGTATTTAACCCAAATGAAAAGGGATGCCCTGAGTAGCTAGTGATATTTGTAGAAAATATTCTTTTTGCCAGAAACCTAAAGGATAATAGGATGAAAGAAAAAGAGAGGAAATGCAGTGAACAGGATGACAGAAGTGATGGCTCTGCATCCTGGGGGTCCTTCAGGTGTTTAAAGCAATCCTTTTGCCTTAGTCTAAGCAGGTTGTGTGTGAGTATGTTACATGTACGTGTTGCTGGAGGATAAGCATTAACTCCATCTAAATAAACCAAAATCATTGCCCTTGGAGTGTAGTTTGAGGAACACCAGAGGTGTGCTTATAGAAATGCAGACTTCAGAGTTGTACTCCAGAACACCAGCCCCAGAATCTGTAGGACTAGAGGTCAGGATTCGACATTTTTAACAAATGGTATCAGGTGATTCTTATGAGCTGCAAGGACCGAGAACTACTGTACTTTAGTGCATCAACTATAAAGCAATTGTATTATTATGATTATACCTACCAGTATGGAAGCAGTGGGCATCTGCTAATAAATTAATTATTTGCCTCTGGAATTTTCAGAATATGCACTATTGTATCAAAAGAACATTTTAAAAATATTTTGTTTATTAAGATACGTGCTGTATGTTGAGTGTTTCTAAGTGTAAGACAGCATTCTAGGAATTGAAGATGAAAAAATGAAAAGAGATGGTCTCCATTCTTAAAATCTAGTAAAGAAAGGCAGACATCAGTATAAATTTGGACAATGAGGTATTATAGGGCCTACAGCAAAAGTTTGTAAATGGTACACTGGGGACATACAAGGTGCCAAACTATTGGAAGAAGTCAGGCCAGGAGAAGCCTCCTGAAAGAGGAGGCAAAGAATAATATTAAAAAATGAGCAGATGCTAACCAGATATACAGTGCAGACAAAGGCAAAACTTTCTATCTTGTTAAAGTAGTAAAGATATTTTAAAAGATGTTGCTTTTACCCAGAATTCTGCCTAAAGTCCATTATTAAAGACATACTGAAGAAAGCTATCTTATGATACAAAAAACTCCTCCATTATTATTGATCAGTCACAGCACATGCCTTGCCTCAAGCCCAAGCATGTTTATAATAAATGAAACAGATAAGTACCTGTAAGCTGAGCAGAAGATCCATGCCAATTGTAAAGCAGAAATGAAAAAATAAATATTTACATAGTGGTATCGAGCCAAAGAACAATGCAAGAAATTGTGAAGGAAAATATTCTCTGGATGCAATAAAATCCTTTTAGGGAATGACCGACAAATTTTAAAATTTTTCTAATGAATCAAATAATAGGCAATCACTAGCTTTGAAAACTACAGTTGTTTTCAGACATTAGATAAAGGACCAGTGTTGTCAATATACCTCCACTTGACACTTCTTAGAACAATAAAGGCTTTAAAAGGAAGGAGAAAGTAGAGAAAATACAAATAGAACATTACAGTTGCTACATGTCAGTTATTCTTTGTGACTTCTCAATATGTAATTCCAGTAGAGCATCAGAAAGTAGAGGAATTTTTTTTTTTTTTTTTTTTTT